>BMAO01017338.1:0-25027 GCA_019973975.1 Trichonephila clavata
AATGGTTTTTCTCAGTTTGTGTTTTTTCGATACATTAGTGCATTCAAAACACTGCTCCTTCCCCAATTAATTACCAATCACTTCCATTTTTTCCGTGTGTTTTATACATAATACATGTAACAAACAAATTAGGGATACATTTTGCTGTAAACACACTGAATACTCTTTTTAAAGAAAAAAATAATAATGTAGAGGATATTAGCTTTTTTGTTGAATTTTAGCACACATAAAACATTTCATTTTTTTTCTCCAAAACTAATTAAATTATTGTTAAGTTGATCCCTAAGGTTGTTTAAAACATTCTTAGGCATATTACAAAAAATTAGTTAATACAAAAAGTAAAATTTTTCATCATTCTTAAAGAAAATTTAAGTTTTTAAAATTGTGTGAATTATACTTACAAAATTTCATCTCTTATCATTTTCTTGAATAGAAACATTATATGAAATGATAAAACATATAATCTTTAAATGCATAAATAAAAAATTATTCAAAAGATGCCATTTCCCCTTAAATTTTAAATATATTATGTTCTTATGAATCTATGCATATTAAAAATTTAAATATAGATGTATTTTATTTTTTTTATAATAAAATTGAAAGTTTTGCTAATGTTTCTAACTAAGCAGTAATAATCAAATAAAAAGAAATTCAAATTTTACAGAATTTTAATGTTGAAGGTAAAAATTACAGTATTATGACAAAAAAAAAATTTATATGAGAAATAAAAAATCCAGTTAATTTTTATTTTCTTACAAATTATTGGTATAGTTAAGTACATTAATTCATAATTTTTTTCATCCTATCTACAAAATTCAATGATACTTTAGAACGTAGATGTTACATATGACACAATCGAATATGGTATGCTATAAATCATACCATGTATGATATTCTAAAATAAAAAGTTTACCATTACGTTCAGTGCTTTTCAAACTTTAAATATTGGTGACCCAATTTTCAATCATAATTTTTATCGCCCCCCATACAATAACATTGTATTGAAAGCAATAATAATGTACTTTGACGCTGAAATTACAATACGATCTTAATTATAAATAACACAAATTATCAAGATATATTAAATTTTGTATATAGCAAGCTCAAGAAAGTCGGTAGTAATTATTAAACGTTCTTAATTTAATATAGATAAATTTATTACCTATTGTACTGTTTAATTTATATTATAACAGTGTACATGGATATTTGATTAATTTTTATATCAGAATATATTTTCCTTTGCTTTCTTTCAATAAATTAATATATAGATGCATTCTTAATTAATCTTTTATTTCCGACATGCTCGCACCCTCCTTGTAGGGTTATCCCACCCCCCTGGAGAGGCGCACCCCACAGTTTGAAAAACGCTGAATTGATTGATATTTTTGAATACTTTTTTTTACTGATTTTTGTTTTAAGTTCTGAAATTAAGAAAATGCTACTAATCATATTTTTATTGGCCATGGTCTTTAAACAAATCAAAAAAATTAATGCTATCATTTTTTAAAAATTGACTATGACCTCTGAAAAAATCTAAGTCTTGTTGATTAAAACATTCATTCTTGTTTTGCAAGGAGAAAAGTGTTTAACCAGAACATATTCTTTTTTTCAACATTCATTTTAAAATTTTGCAATTGGCATAATATATTCAACCTTCAGTCATAATATGATATTTTTAAAATCATTTTCCAAGTTTTTGAGATTTACATGTTTTTAAATGTTTATCAACTTTTATTAGAAAACAATGGATTAAGGAGCACATAAATTCTGTTATTTCATCATTGTCTCAATTCTATTTTAATTTTTACATAGATATTTAAACTATGTCAATTATAACTTTTGCTGTAATTGTAGTTTCATATGGTTCAAATATTGAAGTATAAATTGTACAAAATGAAAATCACTCATTTTCAATGAAAAGAAATTTTACATCTTATGTCCTGTTTAGAAAAAAGAATTACTTAATTATTTTATACAGATGTATGTAAAGGTGTAAAAGTAATTAAAAGGAATAATATCAAGGAGGATTCACAAAAAGACATTAGTTAATTCTACAGTTTTTATTTTGATTAGTTTCATAAAAAATACTAAATTTTGAAATGTTAATTTAAGATAAATATGTTTATATCCCTAATGAATTTCCTGTTCATTCAAAGTGGTGGAGCAAAGATATCAATTTACAGTCATCCCTTCCCAGGAATCCTAGAAACCGTGATGTTTAGGTTGTTGAAAATTCTAGCTTTATTATGCGAGATTTATTTTCAACACATTTATTATCTTGAGTGAATAAATATTAGCATTACATTATTCAGCTACTCGAGGGTTTTTTAAGATGGACCTCGTAATTTTGAACCACGGTCAAGTGACTAGGACAACACCTGAGCTGGCAACCCCTCTCCTAACTTCTACACCACACCAATGAGAGAACGTTTAAGCATCGACAGACTTTTTATGCATTGGCCCCCTACAATGCGGGTCTTCAGTGGTATTGGGCTCGAACTCATGACACGCCGGCCACGAGTCCGTTACCTTGACCCCTAGGTTACCGCAGCCACTTTTATTATCAGGAGCAGAAATGAATTTTCTTATACTATTCAAAAACTCATACAATATCAACAGCTTTTTGTAAATCACTATTTTTTCGAAAATCTGTAGTTAAAAAAAAGAGAAATATAATGAAAATTATGAAATGTGTAAGATATTGTACTGTATATAAGTATATATTCCCTTCCAAATTGTAATAAAACCCTTGTGTAACTATTATATTTAAAAAAAAAACCCAATATAAAATAATCTATGATTTTAAAAAATAAATCATCTCTGTATATATATATATAAAGGAAGAAAATTTTTTCAGAAAAGCATTCGATTATTTCGAAAAATCTCAGTGGTTATCTCCTTTAAAAATTAAGGTAATGATGAGATAAAACAAATAATAGATATTTAGGATAGTAAGATATTTGAGATTTCTGGATTAGTTTGACTTGACAATCTGCACTGATTGTACTAAAATGTGTGTTTTTTCATAATTATAAGTAATTATTTTCCTTTGTTCTGGCAAAAAATTAAAACTATGTTTCATTTGATACTTATGTCTTGAACTTATAAAAATAATGTAATTTAGCTTCGAATTTAAATAATAACTCTTTGCTTTGAAAAGAAAAAACTTGAAATTTAACTTAGTTGGCATGTACATAAAGTTTTTTTAAATCTGATTTTGAGATAAAAAAAGTTTAAAATGTGTATTCGAGAAATCGTTTAACCTACCCTTTAAATTACACTGGTAATATTTTCAGAAAACATCAACACTGAAATGAAAACCCGAATGTCAGGAATACAATGTATTACTACGCTGAGTTTTCTCTCTGAGGAGAATCGTATCGCATATGGTTACTACAAACCGGATCCTCTCAAGGATACGCCTCGGTGATCGATCTTCGGCTAGAAAAGAGGATTTGGCGGTAGAAAATCCAGCCCACGTTATTGAAGATTTCCCAAAAAATAATCCACACAAGTTAGAAGAACTAAATAAACCCACGTAAGAGAGCAAACAAGTGCTGTCCAGCAATCGTGGGTCAGTTAAAAAGCTTGCGTGGTTCAGTGGCTGACCCACGGGTCATAGGTTCGCCATTACTGATCTAGGCAGTATATATGAAGACAGAAACATTTTATAATATTCTTTTATCTTATTATAGTAAAAATAGCCGTATATTACTAAAAAGTTGATGTCCGGTGCAGAATCTATTTCTTAAATAACCCCCCCCCCCTCCATGGGGTGTTGATCCATGTTGATACTTCTGGAGCCGCCCATCCGGTATAGTGGTTAGTGACGCTGATTGTGGTGCCATAGGGCCTGGGATCGAATCCCGGAGAAGGCATGGATGTTGTAAATGTATAGTGCCTTCGTGGAATGGGGGTACTCTAAATAGTCGTCGAGCCGCAAGTTCTCTCGCGAGGTTGGTAGAAGGGGAAGAGATGTGAGAGACCTCTGACCATCCCCAGGGTGCTCTCCCTCAAAATTGGGGAGGAAACAAGCAAAATAGTACTTTCACATCAAAGCTAAGGCTAACGAAATATGTAAGAATTCTAGCCCTTAGCCGGGATGAATTTCGTGGACCTTGATCTGATGTTGCTGTCGATCAGGTGGCATAAGTAACAACAACAGATACTTGTGGTCATACTTCCATAGAGAATGTGAATCTTTGTTTGGTTTATATATTTATAGTTTTCTTCTCGAATTTTTGACTCGTGTAACCCCACGGTTCCGGAGCACTGTTTGAAGCCATGGAGATTTTATTTTAAATATTTTGTCTCCCTAAATGGCACAGGAGATAAAAGCCCTGACGGGCTAGGCGCTCCAAAACAAAACTCAGCTACAAATGGCAACACTTCTAATATTTACATTCTGAAAATAGTTGAGAGCGAAGCGTGAAAGATTTATTTGAGACACTTGAGCATATCCAAGAGAGAGAACTCAAAGAATAAGCTATTTCTTTACATTTAGCTCTTCACCAATTATTTATATTCTGAAAAATCTTTGAAACGTTTTCATTGTTTGTTAGTTGTATCTCATTTATGCATATTCAAGGACCAAGTACTTCATTCTTCAGAGCATATTAGCTTACTAATACATACTTCACACGAAGATCTGATATCCAAGAGCATTTCAGTGTACACACTCAGTTCTCAAAAGAGAAAACTTTTCTATATTTCTTTTCTAGTAATGGTCGGAAAGGAAGGATACTATTCTTGTCAGCACTGCGAGAAGACCTTTTCAGTTCGTTCTGCATTAAATAAACATTTACGTATTCACAGCCAAAGAAGACCGTATGCGTGTGAAGTTTGCGAGAAGACGTTCTATCGTAAGGATCACTTATTAAAACATTTTCTCGTGCATTCTAAGCAAAAAAATTTTGTTTGTGAAGTCTGCAACAAAACATTTTATTACAAAGCTGGTTTAAATATACATATGCGTATTCACACAGGGGAAAGGCCTTTTGTTTGTGAAATTTGTAATAGGGCTTTTACTCAAAAGGGTGATTTAAAAGTACATCTGCGTACCCATACTGATGAAAAGCCATTTAATTGTAAAATTTGTGAGAGGGCATTCTCTCAAATTCCTGTTTTAAAGAGACACATGCGTATTCATACGAAGGAGAAACCTTATGTTTGTGAAGTTTGCAAGAAGGCTTTCTCTTTTATTGGTGGCTTAAAATCACATATGCATACCCATACAAAAGAAAAGCCTCACATTTGTGAAGTTTGCAAGATGGCGTTCTCTTTAAAAGGTGCTTTAACTGTACATTTCCGTATTCATTCCAATGAAAAGCCATATGTTTGTGAAATTTGCAAGAAAGCATTCTCTGTTGTTGGCAATTATAAAACACATTTGCGTGTTCATACCAAAGAAAGACCTTTCATTTGTAATATTTGTAACAAGGCTTTTCGTCAAAAAAGCCACTTAAAAATACATTCATTAACTCATTCCAAAGAAAAGCCACATGTTTGTGAAATTTGCAAGAAAGCATTCTCTGTTGTTGGCAATTATAAAACACATTTGCGTGTTCATACCAAAGAAAGACCTTTCATTTGTAATATTTGTAACAAGGCTTTTCCTCAAAAAAGCCACTTAAAAATACATTCATTAACTCATTCCAAAGAAAAGCCACATGTTTGTGAAATTTGCATGAAAGCATTCTCTGTTGTTGGCAATTATAAAACACATTTGCGTGTTCATACCAAAGAAAGACCTTTCAGTTGCAAAATTTGTAACAAGGGTTTTTCTCAAAAAAATAGCTTAACAGCACATTTCTGTGTTCATTCCAAAGAAAAGCCTTATGCTTTTTAAATTCACTAGAAAACATTCTCTTTTAAGAATGATTTTAAAAATCATTTATTTATTTGTAGAAATTAAAAATCATGTTTATGTGACAATGCATTTTTTGCCAACAAAACATCCATATTCCAATGCATTTAAAAGAATTATATTTTTAATACTTCCAAGAAGTTTTTCTCTTAAACTGTTGACTTATAAACTAATTTTCTTCTTTACATAATAAGGAATACTGGTATTAATGGAAATTAAGAGCTGTAAAAATCTTAATTACTGATATAAACATTATTTGATTTTAATATTTAAGTGTTCAGTTTAAATTGTGAAGCAAGAAAAATTTATGTTTCAATAGTTTATTTACTTATATATACTACTGAAAATTTCGATGTTAATTTATATTTCTCAGTTCTGAATAAAACATTTAGTTTTGTTTTGCATATTCCTGTCACTCATGTTTTAAGGTTTATTTTTTCGCATGAATATTTCTCTACTGTTCATTGCAGTTGTTTAATCCTTGCCTTTATTAACTAAATGAAAATCAATTTTAATATAAATATATTGTCAAACTTCTATATTGTAAATTTTTCTATCTAGCAAACTTTTTCCTGGAACCAAGATCATTTTACGATTTTGTTTGTAAAATAACCTCTGAATAGCGAAGTGCATTTTTTGTATAACAAACTTTTTTTCTTGTGATTAATTTTTTTTAAGTATTTCTGGATATTTCAAGTTATTCTCTCTTTTAACACATTTTATGGTGGTCATAAATCTGGAACTGGTTTTATTAGGTGCCTAACTTGATAAAAGCAATAGAATTCTGGGCATTTCATCCAAGAAATTCAACCTTTAACACACACCCCCCCCCCCTCCATTGTAAAATTCACTTAAAACATCTTCGATATCCCCTTTCACCCTCAGTGGAATTCTCTTGTGTTCTTGAAGTAGTCTGTGTTAATTTGTAATGTTGATCAGTCAGTCTTACTGGTGACTTCATTTCTTGTAGCTCAAAGATTTCAAAACGTAAGTGCTTGAGCATCAAAGAAAAAAATTTAATTCTTCAGGAAGAAGATAAAGGCATCAAGAAAAAAGATATTGCTTTAAAATTTCGTATTCCTCCAAACAGCTTATCAACTATTATAAAAAATTGAGATAAGTTACAAAATTTTGCTTCTTTGAATTCTTGTTCAAAACGTTTAAGAATATATGTGTATGAACGTGTCAATGATGCAGTTTTTAAGTGGATACACACAGTGAGAGATAAAAATGTTCTGAGCTCTGGACCTTACGTAATAGAGAAATGACCAATTTCTAGGTAGCACTGAATGGATAGAAAAATTTTAGAAAAACACACCTGAAGGGATTTTTTGGTGCATTGAAAAGATGTGAGGCACCTTCTGAAACAAAGAATTTTTTCAAACAAAGCTAACAGATTTTATGAGCAATTAAATTTAAGAACGCATGTGGCTTAGAATATCTAGAAATAAAATAATGTATGCTTTTAAAATTACTTATATGCTTTAAATTAGAAAATGTCCATAAAATTCATTAAGTTTAATATAAAATTATTTCTTAATGTTAAAAATACAGTATATTCCTTGATATTCCTTTTTCTTGTTTTCCTTTTTTTTTTTTCAGTGGGTAAGATATATAAAATACATAGATATTAATTTACAAAAAAGGTGGGAATAATTACTTTTTTAGTATATAGTGTTTATGAATTTTAAATTTTTTATGTGCTTTATAAAGTATATTGAAAAACGAATCTCTGTATAACAAATTTTCCGTATAACAAACTTTTTTTCCTGGATTTAACGACTTCATTAAATAGAGGTCTGACTGTATTTCCAAAACTTATACCCTTATTTCTCGGTGAATATCTCAGAATCACTCATGAGAAGCTTATGATGTTTATTTTTTTTAAATGTCATACACCAAATACTGCACATGAAATGCTTACAACATCAATATAAAATTCAATCAAATGTATTCAAGGATGAAACATGTTCTTACAAAGAGAAAGTATGGAAAGTAAAGGATCAAAGAAATTTTAGTAATAAGCATGTTCAAATTGTTCGGGGATCGTCAACCTATCAAGAGGAAAAAGTCAAATTGTGAGTAAAACAAAAAACTAAGGCGTTAAAAAGGGGATGTTGTGTATTAGTGGTTATGGTCATGAACTCACTGCCTATGTGTTGTGAGTTCTAGTACTTATGACACTGAAAACCTGCCGTGTAATGCACATCAGATTTGTCTCATTCTAAGTCCTCCCATTGGTGTGGCGTGCTTATAAAAGTCATTTCAAAACTTTTCTTATAAATCCTTAGGGAAGTTATAAAAAGTGTAATGTGTTTTTATCACTTCTGTTGGAGAATAAGTGTATCTTCTGTACAATTATAACTGCTCTTGAACTCATTTATATAAAAAAAGTAAAGATTGCATGAACTTACTTAAGAAGTCTTCCTATGGTGGCATTTGGTACTTATGTATTATCGCAACAATCACAAACTCTATTAATAACTTGCGAAGTTGGCAACCCCAATTTCCTTTGAGTCGTACACACTGAATTGGCAACCAGGTCCTTCATTTTATTTAATTTTGCCAATAGGTTGAAATAATATGTAAGTTCCTGACATTTTTACCAATAAATTGGAATTTTACTCATTTAGAATTAATAATAATTGGTACTTATGTATTATCACAACCTATTGGCGACATTATATGAAACAAAACACCTAGTTTCCAATTGCATGACACTTGGGTCATGTGATTATGTTGTTTATTAACCACTTAACTCAAACCTAACACTTTGTTGTTTACTATTTCTATGACTATTTTGCTCTTGCATTTTTACATTCTACTTTCTAAAAAGTCTTATTTTGTTATACATGGTTGCTCAATCAGTAAAAGAAAGAATGATTGTTGGATAAAAATTGTTTTTTAATATACCGGTAAAAAGTCCAGGTGTTTTGAAAACATGAATAAGAATGATGAAGCGTGAGAATTTCAAACCATCTCTTCACTGTTTATTGTGTGTTCTGACCACTTTAAAGGGAAACGTTTTCAATGCCAACCATTTACGAATTGTTGCCAGCTAAAACTAAGTTCCATTCTCTGATAGATGTAGACTTCTATAAGAATGTAAATACTTCAAAGCAAACTTTTGTTTATTTTAAATAAAATTATATAGAGAACCTACATAAAGAATAATATGTTAGTTAACTTAAAACTTCAAAGCAAAAATTTTTTTTAAAAATTAAGTTATAAAGAGAACATATATAAAAAGATATGTTAAATTTTACTTATTTTCAACATCTGCTGAGTACTTAACAGACATACCTCAGTATTTAATTATCTAAAATTAGGACACAAGAATCTGATATGTAACCATACATGTCGTATCAAAAACAAGTATATATATATAAAACTTATTTTACTTAATAATTTTACATTACTATTGTAGGGAAAAAGAAAAAAATACATTTTTGAGAAGCATTCACTACAGAAGTGGGAAAAAATATAATTTACTACAGCTTCATTAATGTTTATACTTGGATGAGGAATCAAGTGTCACTCTTTCAAACAGAAGTCAAAATTATCATTTACCATTTGTAAAATTACGCATAAAAAAATTATGCATTGTTTTGAAAGTCTTTATTTGCTGCACCATTTTATGTAAAAGATATAATTTATCGAGAATTGAATTCCAAATGTGGTAAAAAAATTAAGGCATTAAAATTTTTAAATTGAAATATGTGTATAATAGAATATAAATTTGTGTCCATGTATTGAATATAAAAGTCCTGCTCGCTCCTACATGATCAAAATAAAAAGGTCATTATTGAATCCATAATTCTTTTACAAAAATAAATAAATAAAAATTGTAATATATCTGTGTGTATCTATTGACACAACATCTCTTGACAACAGTTTGACTAGTATAAATCTATCACAAATATGTACAAATTTTTTTACTATGTAGTACAAATAGGTATTTATTGGTATTTGCTCAGTTAGTAGAAGATTAATCAAAATGTAATATTCAATAATTTTGATGATAAATTTCATGAAGACTATACACATGCTATTGAAATATGAACATTGTGTGTTAAAGAAATCTATGCAATACTAGCTGAATGTATTAACCCCTTAACTAAGGCAAGCATAATAATATACTCTGGATTTTAATTTTTACATAAATATAAAAGACTCATGTATATTGATATTATCCTGCTTATAAATATAAGTCCTAAATAAATTTTTGCATTGAGTTAGTTAACAAATATTGACCCAAGAAGAGTACTTGGATAAATTGTATGATATTTATCAATAATTAGGATTATGAAACCAAATATGGCTTTATGTATCGACATTTGATTCTGAGGGATGTTTTCTTTCTAAAAGCAATGAAAATATTCAAAATTTTAATATAACTTTTTTTCAACTATCTGTTTAAATGAATAACTTGGTAAATTGTTGTTTGGAATAATCTATATTGATGAAAAATTCAGTGGTATAAAAAAAGGTAACTACAGATAATCTTTTTCAAAATTATTGTTATGGGGTTAATTGGCCAAAATCACTGATATTTTTGCGTGACATGTTGAGAAGACAAATTTTGGGCACTTATGTATTATAATATTAACCAATTTCTTCAAATCAAAAGACATCACCAAATGCTGCGATATACAGCCAATAATAGAAACTGTTCCTGCTCATGTTTGAATACAGTAATAATAATAATATAATTTTTAGAAAATTCTTGATGTCTTTATGCCTGGCAAAATTATTTGGCAGTTAAATACATAAGTTGCAAATTTTGGAAGTATGAGTACTGATATAGCATCACTTTGACAGTAGTATTGAAGTAATTTAATATTTTGCTCAAGTATAATTTGGGGAGCTAAAAAGTTTCTTGAAATTTAGAATTGTCTATGTAAAACAATGCTATAATTAGTTAATTAACTTGCATATAAGTAATAGAAATTATGATTTTCATTAGAATGAAACTCATTCATGATAAACTTTGATAACTTGTTGATGTAATAATGATGTTAATCTTCATTAATAATGTTTTCAAATGTAAAACCTTTTCATCTGATGTCGTTTTATCTTCCATTTTTTTTGAAAGTATAAATATAATTATATATAAAAGGATACTTTAGATACATGTTAGTGATAACAAAACAACATGTCAATACATTTTTCCAAATAAGTTTTAAGTTTGCATGAAATGGAACTGGAGTATTTAACACTAAGCATAGAATACTTGGACAAAAGCCATAACCAGTAGAAATAGACATGCATTAAGTGTTGGTATGTTCAGTGTTAAAAAATCAAATATTCCTTTTATTACAGTAGATAATGCTTTGTATATTTTGAAGGAAAAGATTGTAGAAATTTTGTAATTAGTATGAAATTCGGGGGGGGGGGGAAAGAAAACCATTTGTCAATTTTATTTATGTTCCCATCTCTAACTCCCTTTCATTATTACTAGTTTATGCAATGTTGTAACTCGCTGGGATGAATTTGTAACTCATTCGATGATATCAATTCACTTCAGGGTTAAATACGGTTAATTTATTATACATGGACACAGTTGATGGATGTATAAATAATAAAGGCAGAAATAACCTTGGGGAAAGATTCCCGCGCGAGATGGTCACACCAGGGTACCCCTCCAGAGGGAAACCGTATAAGTACTTTATTCTGGTGGCGCCATCTAGCAGTTATTACAAAAATAAAAAAATATAACCATTGGTTACAATGTCAAGATTTATTTATAAAATTCAATGTAAGAAAAATTAGGGTGGTTTAAAAATAAATATAATTACACTAATCTTTAGTATTTAATATGTAATTTTACAGTTATGATGAACAAATATTATAAAAAGGTTTATTGTATTTTTAGGACATGAAAAAAAATGTATCCAGATATTTTACAAAAAATGTTAGTTTGTACATTTCCATTTTATATGTATATTTGTTTCTTTTATTCAAAACTTCTTTCTAAAAATTGCACGATATCAGTATTCTAATTTGTTTTATGTAAGTTCAGAAAGTTGATTGTATAGACGTAGATTTTATAACTGCCAGTTTTTAAGATATGAAACTTCAAAGTTCTCAAGATAGTTCATTTAATTTGGATCCATACCATGTACAATTTCTCAAACTCTGAAAAGTTTTGTCTGTAACCTATATACAAATGTAATGCAGAGTTTCCTGTTTTTGCTTTCTAGTTCCAACATGTGATATAATTCATATTTTATTTGATTAAATTAATTTTGATAGTGCTTGAATTAGAACAAATAAAATTTGCAGAAATTTTTAAGAAGCAAATATTTAAAAAAAAATTTGTTTACTGTTAGTTGCCTAATCATTACGTGTTCAGAAATTTAAGATTTTATGTTATAAATCTAATGAGATATTTTCAGTTTGAATGTAGTGAAAATATTAAAAATTCTGCATAATTTCACTTTTTATTATTTGTTTAATCTGTGATTCAGGAAATGATTTTCTCTTTTTATTATAGTGGCTTGGTTTAATGACATTTAATACTTTTTTTTGTAAATATTTTTAAACAAATTATACTTTTTTTGTAAATATATTTAAAAAGTCATTCATAGGATTTCCAGAGAATTTTATTAGATATTATCAGAGTAAGATATAAAAATTGAGTAGAATAATTGTATAAGATATTAAAAACCTCTTGTTAAACATTAGAAATAGATATCAAAATTTTCAATTAAATAAAAATATCCATGTTACTGATTAATCTTAATATAAATTCATTTCAAAAATTGTGTGAACATGCATTCAATGTTCTTGAATTTTCCATGCTCTTCTATATGGGAAATTATATATATAGGATTTCTAAAAAAAATAAACATTTGTAGCTGGTAATTACTAAGGAAATCAGACAGTAAAAAGTATAAACATTAATATTTCATATGTACATGTTTCTTAGAAATAAAAACTATTTTTATGAATTTGTATGGAGTGATACATTATCTACCAAAAAGTAATTGGACACCTGTGAGAAGTTTTTCAAATTCAAATCGTCTCACTTCTGTACTGTAAGCCATTCTTGTGTGCTTATAAACATAACAATAAACTAAAAGATGACTAGGATCTAAATATAAATAACCTAGAAGGATAGGAGTGGATCGAGACAGTGCTTTTGCACCCTGATAGTTTTCTTAATACAATACTAACGCCATCTGTTATATAATATGAAAACTAAAATAATTGAATAATCCTATACTATTTTTGTATTGCTGTATTAGTCGAATGATTTTTGCTGAAGTTCTTATCGCATTTTATTTTCATTTTGGATAATTTTTACTTTTGATTTCTTGTTATTTTTTGCTATATTTTATTAATTGCTTTATTATCTTTCTTGTTATTTTAATTAGTTAATTTGTTTTTTAATTTTCTGTAATAAACTTTTTTATACTTACTGTTTTCAAAAATGGAGACTGAAATGAATGTACATACATACCAGAGACTTAATCTGCTCATTTTGTGATCTAATGATCTAGTCTAGACTAGCTCTTTCTGTTTGAAAAGGCATTTAAAAATTGTTCATGCTCACCAACAGTGTGATTTAAATGGAGGGATTTTGAAGGAATTCAGTACTTTCAGTTGTATATATTGTTGCATTTTAAAATTTAGTTTATACATTTACACTGTAATAGTCTGAATTTTATACATTTATGTATTAATGTTTTCTTTACAATTCGTGTAATTTTATATTAATAAATGTAAACTTTCTTTTAGTGTAGATATTTTAATGAAAGTTACAAAATCCAATATATTTGGCTTTTTCAGTCATATTTATTTTTTATACAATAAATTATTTTTCATTTTCTAAATTAATTGCAGATTAAACTGAGGTTTGGAAGATAATTATGAGATATATTCACAAAAATAAATAATATTTTGGACAACAGGTGGTGCTAGCATTGTATTCAAAAAAAATTTCAGGTTGCAAAAGCGCTGTCTCTATCCACTCCTCCAAGGATGGGTTAAAGTGTAGGCCAGTGTTAGAAATTTGCACAGCAAAGTAGCACAAAGAAGGAGAAAAAGTAGCGAAACAATTTTCACTTGCAATTTATAAATATCATTTATTAAATTTTGTAAAACTGTTTTAAGAAAATACGCTAAAATTATTTAATTCATTTAAAATTATTTAATTAATTTAAAATACGTTAAAATTCTTTAATTATTTAATTCATTTAAAATACGTTCAAATTCTTCCTGCTCAGTATTGTCTGTTGTGTCTGTTTTATAGATTTCAGAATTATACTGAAGCATTTGTGGAGATGGAATGAAATCAATGCAGCTAGTCCCTCTTTCTTCTAAAATCATTTTGATTCTTAGAATTGAATTTAAAAGTTCGAGGCACATTCGATTCCTTAATTTTGTTTTTGTCGAAGTCACTCTGTAAAATACCCTTTCTACAGTGGTACCCTTTCTACAGCAAACGTAGCTAAATCTTTTAAAAATAGATTTCCAACTGCGTCTTTTATGTTAAAAATTTGACACCAAAATGATGCTCCATCTTTATATTGATTGATCTTTATATTTATTTATATGCGTAAATGCCAACTGTAAATGTATCCGGATATTTTTAATTACTATTCATTCAAATATTCAAGGTTAAAAATATGAATTTGTGGAAAACTTCCCTCATTCATGTTCTCTCTGAAGTAAACTGAAATTCAAGCATTTTTTAAAAATTGAAATATAATTTGGTGTACCTCAACAATGCGTAAGATGCCCTAACCCCTGGCTTTCAAATTTAAAAAACAACTAATGGATCCGAATTAGTTTTTTCGTGGTTATTTTTGTCAAAGCGTAAGAATTTTTTACAAATAATTTAATGCAAATGTTTCAAAATTATTCATTTTTAGTAGTTGAAAAGTTTAAAAGGTTTTAAATTTTGAAGTGTTCAGTTTCTTATTAATTTTTTTGACACCTTATTATGAAATAATCATGTTTTAAAAACTGAAAGCATTGGTTAAGAGAAGAAAAATGAAGCAATAAAATATAGTTATAGATATTTATAGAGATATGTAACACACGGTATAGTTCCAAGACCAAAATGTAGGTGCCGCCATTACAATATGGGTTTGGACCGGAAGTGTGAATGTACGAAACACTGTAGTATCGTCAGAGAGAGTTTGGATCTGGACAAGCGTGCGTTCCCCCGTTTCGATGTCCAATCCTGGACTATGTAAACTTTACTTATTTTCACTTATTCTCACTAAATGTTTGTCTTGTAATTGTCTAAGTGTCTGTTCTTTATAACTGTGCTATCTTATGTCATTAAATATATTAATTTACGCCGAGATTCTATTAATTACTTTTGGTTACCCCCAAGTAATGACGTAAGCGGCAGTTACAATTGGCGCCCAAACGACGGCCCGACCTCAGCTCTCTCTCGCTTTTTTCCCCCACAGCCTTAGGGGTGGAAGTGTTTGTCATCCCGACAATAGGAGGATTCGCACCCTGCAAATGAATATTTTCATCCAGAAAACCTGTTAACAGATAAGTGTTGTTATTCTAAATAATCATGCTCTGTTATTTGTGTGTGTGTATAAGATTATTATTATTATTCGTAGTATATATTGTGTGTTACAGGAAAACAACATAATTGAATTTAAAGTTGATATTCATTTGTCAGTTTTCCTAATCTTTTGAAAACGAAATTTTCATTCTATCGGTTGATCTGATTAAAGCTAATTGAAGGTTAATTATTTATGAGTGCATATTTTCTTCCTAATTAAGAATTTTATGCTAATAACACGTATATGGATTTGTTATCAAGAAATTATTGCAATTCTTATAATAATTTTTTTTCCTGTTCTTTTTATGCCTAACATAAAAATAATTCTTTTGAAAGTATATGATTGATTACGAAGTATTACTATATAACATTTGAAACCTTGTATGTTATTGATAAAGTATTTACATTTCTGTTTTTATTTAAAAATTTTGGAAAATATTTTCAAGTACTTCTACTAAGTGTAAACAAGTTTGTACTATTGATAACTTCAGAGTGAATGAATTAAATTATGAACGGTATTTCTATTTAAACGTATTTGAATTGTTTTATAAATCCGTTTCATTTTAACTGCTGAAACTCCTTTTGATTAATAATATGAATATTATATAAATATTATTATTTTGGTTTTGATGTACTAAAGTAGAATATAGTTAATATTGAAGAATTTGTTTTATTTTAATCTCATTAATATTGATTTGTAAATTAATTATCACATTTGAAATTAGAGAATTTTATTGTCATTCATCAAGTGTGCATTATAGTATAGAGTATTTTTTTATATGTAAAGAAATTTTCAGATACATCAGTATTGTTTAATTATAATATTTCCAAAGTGTTTTCTGATCATTTTTATGATATATGTATTTTTTTTTGGCTAAAACTTTGAAAAAGTTTTTTACTTTGATTATGTATTAAAAATGATAAAAACGAAAATATTTTTATTTTTCCTTTTTGTGATTCATGAAATTTTTTGAATTGTATATTGTAAGAAAGTAAGATATTATTTTTTTGTGGCATAATACTGTACTATTATTCCGTTAGTAATATTTTGTCAAATTTAATTTTGGTCTGTTTATATATAAAATTTAAAAATCTAAGTTTAAATTTGTAATTGATTCAATGAGGAAAAAATTGAATCATGTTTCCAACCAGGGGGAGGGCCCCCATCCAATAGCAACGACTTCCATAGAAAAAGTATAGACCACCCTGGTCATGAAAGAAGTGCCTCCCCGGCAATCAAAGACTCATGTTATAGAAAAGTGTATAGACCACCCTGGTCTCAGAAGAAGTGCCGCCCTGGCAATCAAAAAAATCCTGTTACAGGAAAAGTTTATAGACCACCCTGGTCTCGGAAGAAGTGCCACCCTGGCAATCAAAGATTCCTGTCGTAGGAAAAGTGTATGGACCACCCTGGTCTTAGAAGAAGCTCCTCTAAGGAAAAGAGGACGCCCCCAAAAAAGAGTACCTCCTGTTTCCGAGGCGAGACGTCAACGGAACCAGAGGGGGAGTCTGTAACACACGGTATAGTTCCAAGACCGAAATGTAGGTGCCGCCATTACAATATGGGTTTGGACCGGAAATGTGACTGTACGAAACACTGTAGTATCGTCAGAGAGAGTTTGGATCTGGACAAGCGTGCGTTCTCCCGTTTCGATGTCCAATCCTGGACTATGTAAACTTTACTTATTTTCACTTATTCTCACTAAATGTTTGTCTTGTAATTGTCTAAGTGTCTGTTCTTTGTAACTGTGCTATCTTATGTCATTAAATATATTAATTTACCCCGAGATTCTATTAATTACTTTTGGTTACCCCAAGTAATGACGTAAGCGGCAGTTACAGATATATATTATAAAAACTTAATTTTCCGTGTGATCATTTTAAGGCGTAGAAAAAAATACGAGTTAATCAACCAAAGAGAATATACTTAAAAAGTAATTTTTCCAACTATATAAAATAGCAGATTACCGTCCCAACTTGTTAAAACTTCAAATTAATATAAAAACAAAGATTAGTTATATAATATTTTATTTATGCGTTAGAACTTCTCAAAACTTGAAAAAAATCGTTAAATTGTGAAAACTACAAAAGGAATTTATTTAATTCAAGCGCAATAATATCTCAAATCAAGCTAATTCAAAAACACTAACTTATATTTCGTTCACTAAGGGCTCTAAAGAAATTCTTCCCAGCTTTTTGCTTGCTTGCGAGCCATAAGACTTCCTAACAGTGTCCATTGGATAGTGACAAATAAAAGGAACAAACAAGGCCGGACGTGTAATACGCAATTTCGTTGGCAGCACCTATTCCTATAATCTACAAACAAGGATGGGTTACTTTGATATTTTTGGCCTCTTTTTGAAAATTGCCAAGTTCATCGTTGGCTTAATTGAACCTACTAAAATCATTCTTACTATAGCGCTCGTGCTGAAAGGTTCGTATATAAAATTCTAGCGGGGAGATTTATTGATTAGGTATTTTATAACTTTGAACTATAATGTTTGATTGTTACATTTTTTTGCAGTTTTTATATTGTATCAATTTCCTGTTAAGTTTTCCATCATTTTAACATATTTGCTGATTTATGGAATTTCTAACTTATGTGAACAACTAAAAACTTTGATTCATAATTTTGAATTATTATTATTTTACTCTTTTTATATTGTATTTTTATTTTATTTTGTGCTTTGATTTGATGTAATTAACATTTTCCGTTCATCGACTTTCTAGCTTCTGCCGTGTAAAAGCTCGATTCTCCGATCACGTGAATGTAAAAATTTTATGCTTTGATTATTTATAATGTTTTAATAATACGTTTTAAAATTTCCAGGTATTTACCATTGTAGTAGATTCATTATTTTTTTAGTTCCTGCTGGGTGATTGCCCCCTTGTCGGATCTCGTGATTGTAAAACTTTTTCTTGTCGTTAAATCGAAAGTTCTATTGATTGTTATGAAAAATTAGCGTAAATATATGAGGTAAATTGTTTGGCAAAATTTTTAAATGATTGTGAGAATAATAATAGAAAATATAAATTTTCTGGAGGTGTTCTTGTAAAAGAAGGGTGCCCTGCTAGGATCCAACCAAAGGTAATAACACTATTCTTAATAAGAAAATACATTTATTTAATTAAAGTAAGAAAAAAATCATTATTGGAATGCATTATCTATTGCAAAAAATTTTATACGAATCCCATGTAAAGATCTACACAATATGTTGAGATTTAACTTTCCCTTAACCTTTTCCATATCATGAGTGAAATTGTAGATTTAGATATTTAACACATTTGCTAACATGTGAAGCTTCCTAGACATATAAAAGAAAAACTAGTTGTATAGAAATATCAAAGATTCTATATTCCAATTATTAATGGAATCTCTTTCTCTCTCTTTCTTGGTAGAATCACTCTTTATAAAGACTATTAAGGGATCTGTGTAATATATTTTTCAAAGCATAATCAAGCATTTCAACTGGTTTATAAAACTTCTATAGAGTTCACTAAAGCTAATCTTGAAGTGGGTATTGAAAAATCTTCAGTATTAGAATATGTATTCGGTTAATAGAAGTTTAATTGTACTTGACTAATAAGGAATGCTTTACTCTGTTGCTCATGTTATTATTAATAAATTAAATACAGGAAATATGTATTGTGTTTCAACATTCTGAGAGAAAGGGTGCCCAGTTAAAAATTAATTGCATTACGCCTTCAATGCACTTGGAAGAAATGATTAAATGATCTTGTTTTCCAATTTTGAAATGCGAAGGGAAATTTCTCTAGTAGCTCATTTGGAAGGAATAAGTTCAATCAGATGTAAACAAATAATGGAAAATTTTAAAATTGCATCGACTGCTTTCAATAAATATTTTGATGATATTTATTGTAATTCAGCCTACTAATAGTATAAGTCACATCATCTACTTCTGCATGCCAATACTGATAAAAATATATATTGTTAATCTATATTCACAATACATGAATATCCAATTATTTTAAAATCAAAATTTAACTGTCAAGCAGATAGTTTGTTGAAAATACAGCATGACACATATTTAGCACATTATAGAATTTTAAATGGTACTCTCCCCAGTTTATATCCTCACAACCTATTTCCATTTCAAAATGAATTGAAGGTTCCTGACAGATATTTATGACCAGGCAACAAATTCTTGGTTTGTAAAATCGCGGACTAATGGAGATGTATTTTATGTTGTTAAAAAGATTATGGTAGCATTTCAGAAAGAGGCTATGTGTGTGTGTGTGTTTTTATGGGGTAAAGTTGTTGTATATTTTTATATCAGATGAGGAGGTAAGTAATTATCAAAAATGACCAAATTTTTGTCACAAATGGCTTTATGACAGTATATTAGAAGTATATAATTTAAAAATCATGCAGGATAGAGATTCCATTGCAGTTGAATGTTACCACACAAATTTTGGAAAGTGATGGGAATATGGTAATTTTTTATATCATTCATTCTTAATAAAATTTTAGGCAAAAAAATTGATTTATACTTTTGGAACATACGAATTTAGAAATTACATGTATTCTTTTTGCAGGTAAGTGTTTAATATAAAATATATAGAATCAGGTGATGTTAATGCTTGCTATTAATACAAGCAAAACTATATACTAAAGTAAGTAATATGTTTTAACTTATGTGTAAGTAATTCTTAATAATAAATTATTCATCATTTTGATAATATTTGTGCTGTTTGTTATACAGGAATAGACCTTGAAAATCTGCCTTGCCTATATAGAAACAGGTATTTCATCCATATGTTACATTTCATGGGTGATGAGGAAAGTGGTACTGAAAGTAATGATATAATGTGATTGTCTTTTTTATGGTATAGATGTACTAATAAGGATTTATTTATTTTTTTGTCCAGTAATGGACCAGTTTTTGATATACTATTTGTTTTATAAATACTTTAAATAGTTTTAGTTTTTCAGGTTGCTTTATATGTGTTCTGTGTATCAACCAGATGAATGAAGTAAATATTCTTACATCTCTGAAAGTCTTGAATGACTTTTTGATCTTAAAAAGTGCTAGATGGAATTTTCAGCTGTGGTGACATATACATTATAATTGCATCACAGTTGTGAAAGACTTTCTAAAGCATTAAAGATTGTGTAATGTAATTAATTATATTATTTTATATATATATATATATAGTAAGTAATATTTATATGATGGGAAATGCAATACAAGTTAATATTTTATTTAGTTTTAAAAGCAATCAATTGTCTACCTTTTTAAGACTGTCAACAATATTAGTTACACAACACTTTTTAATACAGTGGGTATAATCCAAAACTATTTGAAAAATACAATGGTTTGTGCAGTAAAGTAGCTAAAGAGTGGTGCATTCCATTCTTATGTCAAAGCGGTACAAGTAATAAATTTTTCTTAAATCGAAAACCTTGTATAGTTGATTTTTCATAATTTTTACAAGTTCCATAAGTAAACAATCATTAGCTGCATAGTTATTTATATTAAAATTTTAACATTTACATGCAACATAAATACATTTAAGAAAAAAAAAACGTTTAACAGTACATATTTTGTAAAGAAAATTAGGAAACTGTATTTCTTTTTTTAAAAAAAAGGTATAAAGTATTCCTTCAGTTTTGAAATCCTAGAAATATTATGTAAGTCAATTATTTCTTTGCTACTTTCCATAATAAATGATTCTGTTGTAGCTAAGTTCATCAAAATCGTTTCCTTCAACCACATAAGTTATACTAGAATCCTAAGAGGGTTTTCAGATAAAAATATAACTTAGTTCTTGCGTTTTGCTAGTTATTTTTATAATGCTTGATACTCAGCTTTACAAATATTAATTTTTTAAAATACTATTAATACTTCAATATTTTCGCGATTTATACTTTTGTATTACTATTTAAAAAAATTTCCAGATGTGCTAACTTTTGAAGACTTTCAGAAATATATAAAACTTTCAGCTAATTGATGAATTGAGCCTTCACATAACAAATAGCGATCTTACATCGATAGATTAAATCAGTTGCATTAAAATAGAAAGATAGCTTTTTATTGAACCTCGTAAAAAGTTTGTTAATGTCTGTCTCAATTGCTACTATTACTTATTCAAAACTTGCATAAAGACTTCTATTTTTCTTTGGTGATCTTTTTGACAATCACATCGTTCTGATTTTTAAAAAAATGTATTAAAATAATTTTATATTATTATACTAATATTTTATTTTAGTAAAATGGTGAAATTCCGTAGAACTATTAATCTTGGAAGGGTTTTATTTGAAATGTAAGAAGATATTGCTGCAAAATAAAAGATTCGCAATAATATACTTTAGTATTCTAATGATATATTTCAATTATTGTGAGATGAATGAAAGAAATGCATTTGTTAATTTCAGTAATGAAACATGTAAAACGAAATACAAAACAGGGTCGGATGTGTGTAACAAGACAAAATTTGCTTGATAGTAAATTGAGAGAAACTCAGGAACGATCACAACAATCTCATATTAGAAAGATTTGTCTGATGATTATAAAAAAGAATTCAAACAACACCTTATTTATTATAAATTTTCCGATAAATATCTCCGAAGTTTCGGGTTTTTTTTTTAATATCTAACTATTGGATTCAGTTTATTGATCAGCAATAAAATAAAGAAATATTTAAAAAATTTGCTTAGTATAAAAAATGCATAAAATAACAATTGAATACTATGAAATTAGAAACCTGTGTTGCTCCATGACCCAATCGATCAATTTAAAACATTGTCAGCATATATATATACCTGATAAGATTTGGGCTAAGAAAACAAATTAAAAACTTCCTTACTGAGATCACTATGTACCCTAAGCTTAACATTTATAAAAACAAAATATAGACCTTTATAAATCGTTTCTATGTTTAAAAAGAAAGAAGGGGAGAAAAAACATTGTTTTAGCGAAATGATTTTATGTTAATTGCAACAATAAAATTAATTATTTGTTAGAATTTTTTCGATAAATATCCGAAGTTTCTCGGTACTTTTGGCTTCCTAATCATTAAATTAAATTCTTCAATTAACAATAAAATAAAAAGATATTAGTTAAACTTCCAAAAATTCCCAAAAAACATTAATTTTGATTTTGAAATTTTTTAGAAATAGTACTAAACACACACATGTTAGAGCTAATCCTATGCACAGTTTTACAAAACATACATTTCAGAACATGTATAAAAAATTTCAAACCCATACTTCAATTACCAAAAAGGCCTTAGGGTTTTGAATAACAGTATATGTACAAAAATTCAACATGGAGAAATATGAGTTTGAAGTTTTCATTCCATGAATAGCATGATATAATATTCATCGAATAGTCTGAAACTTTTATGAAATGTTAATTAGCTTATTTAAAACTACTTACCATAAAAAAAATGTACAATTGTAGAACAATTAAACAGTATACTGCCGTAATAAATATATAGAAAAAAACGAATGAAAGATCAATATTTCATAAAACATTATCTTAATAATTATAAAAAAAAAATACACACACTTCAGAGCTAATTCCAAGCTCAGAGCTAATGCACAACATGTACAAAAGATGTTTATGCCTTTATTTTTTATTTCCATGATTTTAAAAGCCTTCGCATGTTAAATATTATACACGAATAAAAGCAAAATCAAATAATTTATAGATAAAATACATCAAAATCTAAGAACTGTATATGTGCATTTGTTTAAATAAATATCTTAAAATATTTTAATAAAAGTGTTGAATCTCGCACACATGGGATATCTATATATCACCAAAAACAAATATATAAAAATGGGGGAGTGTTTCTATTCTTGCGAATTAGATTTTTAATTACCCGAGTTATCAAAATGAGATTTAGTATTTGTGCTTTGGGAGTATCCGTTTGGAAGTTTTAATTTCATTCATAATAATATCATAAAAAGCACGCACACCTTTTAAATCTTGACCAAATCCATTTGATCTTCCCAGTAAATAATTCACAAACTAGAATTTTTGCATGAATTGCACAATTTTTTCTTAAAATGATTTATTACTGCTTGTATAATGTCAATCTGATTGAAGCGTATTAGAAAAATAATTAATTCATTTTTTATCAGGCTCTTTTCTAGCAGATAATCTGAAATGTAGGCGGGGTAGTTGCTGTTTAGCGTCAAACATTGCTTCATTACTTTATGAAAAATGCAGGTAAAGCTTTGAAATTTTGCTGGCATATTTATAAAGATTCGGGGTATCAAATAAGCCAATAAAAAAAATTTCGACAGTTTAATGATTTTTAGTGTACCATATCACCTTAATAAATTTCGGGAAGAAAAGAAAAATGCTTGAGGCAATTATAAGCGCAAAATACAAACATTAACAAATCGTTTCGAGGATTAAAATATATTTATTTTTACGTATATATGTTTAGTTAATTGATGTTATTTTCATTGCAGCAATGTACGATTAATAATAATTGGATTATTCCAAATGAGATATAATGGATAAATATTTTTACTCGTCAAACTCAAAACTAAATCGCCAAAATCATAAAAGTACGTTGAACTTTCAAGATACAGCTGTGGAAGCAGTTCAGTTATTTGGTTATCTTTCAGCAATGAATTATTTGCTGCCAATCCCTGATTTTGGGATACGTACGGTTCCAGTTGTTTCGAGGGAGTGGTCTTCATGTAAAGGTTTTAGAAAAAGCAGTTTTGTAAGTTTGACACAATGAGAAGAATGTTGTGTAAAAGCTTGAGGGTAGAATCAAGGCGATCTTGAAAGACTGTGCCGCGAAACCTTCCATAAACACTTCTGTCATTCTATATGTGTTAGTTGTTAAACACAGATTTATATTTGTACTGAAAACATCAGTATTTGCTTCGTCATTTAATTATTCACCAAAATGATTGAAGATAAAAAATTTCTTACACATTATAAAAGATTTTAAATATAGTGATATCACATTTAAAATCAGATCCATCATAAAATAATTTGAATCAAATTTTTTTCGAAATAAGCTTGCAATTACAAAGAAATGCAAAGGAATTCAATCAAAAAAGTTCTGTATAAAATCTACATAGTATAATTTGAAAAGTATTTCTTCATATTTTCCTCGCGTTCGCATAAAATTGAATAACGAAAAAAAAATGTGCTTGAATCTTTGCTATAAAATTAATGTGTAACATTATTAACAATCTTAAGTGCAATGAAAACATTTTTACTTGTGATAAATGTTGAGTAAATTTATTTGAAAATATATCACTATATTTTTTTACTTATGCTTACACTTTGCACGGAAAACTTTTTTAATAAAAATGCAATTAGTTATTTAACGTATTGTTAATGTTCGAGATTTGAAACACTAGCAAGTATTAAATTATTCTAAAAATGGAACTACTAAATAATTCAAATGGTACTTAGTAATGAGATATGCACAATACTATTTCGAAGTTCTGAAAAGACATAACTATTTTGCTCGAAGGAATAACTATCAAAAATGCTAAAAATTATAAAGTACAGACACAGGGGGGGGGGAATTCAAACAAATACAATGATATAAAATTTTTCATGAAAATAGCTCACACATACCTTAGCTGTTAATATTTTTGTTTTTAATGAGTTTTTCTTTCTTTT
>BMAO01017339.1:0-11721 GCA_019973975.1 Trichonephila clavata
GGGATGGTTTTGTTTCCCCCTTTCAATGAAGATCGTAAATTCTAAAATCGTTTGCAATTCTTAGTTCGCCAAAACAACTGGTTAAAGTTATTTGAGTATTGAACTCTTTTTTCGCTGACACGTACTTTTTATTTATGATTACTGAATTGGCTCCACTGTCCAAAGTAGCAATTAATGGGATATCATCAACAATTACGTCTACATACTGCAATTCATTAAACAAAAAGTCATTTTGATTAGAAATAGTTTTAATTTGGTTTACGGTATGCCCTACACTTTTATCTTTATTTTCTGACTTCGCAGTTTTTTTTACACAATTTCTAGCAAAATGGGGTCCTCGACACACATAACATGAGAATATTTTTTCTTGTTTTACACTTTGGTTATGTTTTGGGAATTGGTCTCTGGAAATAATTAGTACTTCCTACGTTCGCGCGGTTTTTAATGTAAGCATCATTATCGTTTCTACTCTTAACATTGTAATGGTTTTCGCGATTCATGCAGTGATCTGTTTTTCGAAAAAAAAAATGTATCGCAAGCTTTTCCTAGCTCATCTGGCACAAGCCATGAATCCGCCTGCATAATTTTAATATGTGAAGCAGTTTCTAGATCTAAAGTGTCTAAAAATTTATCACTGACCATTAAATCAAATAGGGATTTAAAATCATTAACGTTCTGAATTTTTAGGTAATATTGAAACATAGCACTTAAACGAGTAGCAAATTGTACATGAGTTTCATCTGTTTGCTTTTTGTTTTTCTAAAATTAAGTAAGCATTCCTGAGCAGTGGGTTGGAATTCTCTTAAAACTAATGATTTTACTAACTCATAATCTTTGATTTCGTCATCTTTTACATAAAGCAAAATGTTATGTGCCCTCTCACCAAGAATATTAATCAGGATTTCTGATTTTAAGTCATCTGGAACATTTTTAATTTTGAATGATCGTTCTATTGATTGAAAAAAAGACCAAAATTTTCAGGTTTTGTTGGGATTTGTATGGTTAATGTTTTTATACTTTTAATTAAATTTTCTAAATAATTAGTTTCCCCCTGTAAACTTTTCTGGGTTACTTGCCCTTTAGATTTTGCCTTTTGAAGTTCAATTTCTCTGTCTGTCTGTTGCAGTTTAATTTTTTCTAGCTCTAGCTGTGAATTAGTTTCTCTTTCTATCTGTTGCAGTTTAATTTTTTCCAGCTCTAGCTGTGAATTAGTTATTTGTAGCTGCTGTTCGGCTTTTGATTGTCTATCCTCAATGGATAAATTTATCAGATTCATTACAAATTCTGGGTCATCTTTAAACAGTTTTGAATTTTCCAATTTAGTTTTTAGTTCGACAATTGTTTCTTTAGAGGAAACTTGCTCCCCAATTTCATTTAGAACATTTATCAAGTCCTCTTTTCTTGTACACTTATGATACGACATTTTAATCACAATAGAAGAGTATAAAAAGGTATCTTACATTTTTTGTTGTTGTAAGCTTAATCAATCAGGAAAAGGATTACTTGAGTTTATCCGTTCAAAAGCACAGTCACAGTTCGAATGTTCCGTTCGGTTCGCGAAAGTCCTGAACAGTTTTTCACACACAGCGCAATATTAATTTAATGTCCTCACAGTCCACATCGCGATATCAATAGTCCACACAGTTCATATCCCGGCCGAGCCCCCATTTTCTGTGGGGTTATGACACGGAGTTCTAGGGGTATGTATTGACGACACTGCTTTTGACTAATACTAACGTTTAATGTGGACACTTGTTACAAGACTACACACTACTACACAGATATATGATTAATAACGTTTAGACAATCTTCTTGCTCTCAACAATAGTTTCTCAGTCTCTTCACACTTATCATACCACAGTTCACAATGGTGACAACGTTCTTATATAGTTCACAATGGCGTATGGAATTCAGGTGATGGATGTGTCACCTTCACGTGACTGTCCTTCCAGCATCGGGCCACTTGGTCCCTACACGGCCAGTTGGATCCCGGTTGCTTTCCTTTTCAGCAGCGTTGGCTCTCCGACCTCCTCGTCGAGACCTCTCGCTCGCTCATCCCTCTCTGGTTAGTTCGCTCGCTGCTGGCTCGCGTCGCCAGCGGCCTCTAACGTGCGGTTTATGTGGAAATTCCCACATATATACTAGCTGGTATACCTGTTCTTCGCTAGGGAGAATTGAAAAATTAAGCAACCCAGATTGTGAGGATAAAGAAGTTTTTAATAAATTAATTTTAAGTGAATTGCAAATTAAAAAAAAAACTTTTTGTATATTTTAGCTGAACAAAAAGACCATATTTGTTAAATTTTGAGTTTGAAGGTCTTATAGCTTATAAAAAGGATTTTTTTATTTACTTATAACGCCCCGTTACACTCTTGTGGGTCGATTTTTGAAAACACCTTCCTAAGCTGATCTTTGTTCAGCAAAAGTAACACATTGTTACAAATAGTCTGTAATAAACGCTTAAAATAGTGTAAATAGTTAATATCTTGCATGTGTAATACGTTAATATTACTTTCTGTTGTATTTATTTTATGGTAAAATTGTAATATTCGAAAGCAACGCCATCCCTTACATTATAATGTGTATAAGGATTCCATTTTAAAAACTTACCTTACTTTTTTTTATATATTTTTGCCCCTAAAATCAGATTTAAAATTTATCTCTAAGATTTTTCTCATAGTTTAAAAAAAAAATGAAAGAATTTTTCGTTTTAGTCGTCTTGAAGTCAATATATAATGAAAATAAGTATCGTAATGGGAAATTATGTGGACTTATTAATGTGAATCAGAGATATTACTAAAAATAGCACTGAAATATTTATGAATTATAGCAGCTCTAGTACGAGGCTACATTGAACGAAAGTGTTATAGATTTTTCCAAGTACCAATGAAAGCTTTATATTTAGCATTGAAATAGTGCAGATGCTTGAAAAAAGTATGAAACAGAGTGTCAGAATTGAAAATATTATGTATTCTAAAATATTTTTAAGTGATTTAAATGAACATTTCCGATAACACATAAGCAATTCCAAAATATAGCTGAATATAAAAATGTACTATAATAAAGAGCATATTTGAATTAGACTAAGCAAGACTCTTTATTCGTGGCTGAAAATGCTTCATTTTGAACACAAACTCCTCTACATTCAACAATTTCAAATTATGGGCGTATTTCTAATTGTTTCTTCTATGCGGCAACATTAATTTCAGATTAACTGACAGCCAATTTTAACCAAGAAGTTTTGAAACTATTTGTTCGAGAGACTTTATACAGATGTTTGGTGAAGTAAAACAATTCTAATTTAATTCGCTGCAGAATTCCTAACTGGGTCAACTTGTCTCCCAGAAATTCCAATTAGATGAAAATAAACTGGAATTTGCATAGCAATTAGAACAGTTTCGAATAAACACTAACTACAGAAACCGTGACTCCTTTATCCTTGTTTACATATAATATTCGATACAATGTCACAATATAATTACTATCTTCTCCGTTAAAGAAATGGAAATTAGCTTTTTTTATTGAATTGTATTATTTATTGTTTTGGAACGGAATTCTGTTTGGATTTGAAACTCTTTAAATTATATTTACATTATTAATACTGTTTCGCCGATAAAGTAGTTTTGCGCGAAGATAATTTTCTTCTTCTATTTTATATGTTACAGACTAGAAAGAGCTTACTGGTTTAAATACTTGTATTACTTTCCAAATGCTTCGCTTAGATTTTGTTATAATTTTTATTTTAAGTTGGTATTAAGTGAAAATTAAATTTATATTTAAATATAAATTTAATTTTCGCATATCAAGAAGAATGAATAAATATTCTTGCTTTGAATATTAAATACTATTTCACTGATTAAGCAGTTACAAAATTACATGAAAACTTTTCTAATATACTATATTCGAATTAAGTATATGAAAGTTCTATAATTACATAGTCAAATTTCTATTATAAAATCTATTAAATTTAAATTGCTTGATCTGGCGGGATCCGATCTGAACTTATACTTCAAGACCTTTTAATAATAAACGTAGACATTTATAATTAACTTACATTCTAAAGTTCATTTCAAAATGTGTTTGGTTGTACTTCTTTCTGTTGCTACAATGTTATTTTTTGCAATATGCTCTATTTGTTAACATATTTCGGTCTTTTCCATTTCACCAGAGCAAAACTCCTAAGCAGACTTAATTGGCAACAACACATAATATACACAATTTTTTTTAAAAAAACATGTTAACAAATATTAGTTACGTCATAATAGAAAAAGAAACGACCGTGACTTGCTTTGAAAACGTGGAGGTAAAAGATCATCAGCAAAAATATTCCGTTTGGCGTCGGATGTATCATTTTTGGCAACTTTATCGCCTGCTCCCGCAAAATTGAAAAGTGCCCATAGTTCCATTTCTCTTTCTACTAGCAATTAATAATATAATAATAACAACAGTAATAATATATATAGTAAAACTTTTAAAAAGTTATGTGAAAAGTTTTATAACGAATAATTTTATCTATCAGCAATAGGACACATTCAAATATTCTTTCACATATTCATGATTATTAAAAATCATATTTCTACTGTAAAATTTTGAGAAATAAAAACATTTTTTTAATTGAAAAAAGAAAATACATTTTTTACATTAACAATCGGAATTTTTCTCTTTTTTCCTAACTGGATATGACAACTGATTAAAATTATGTTTCCGTTGTTAAACTACATTACAGGCAAATTCAGCAAAGAATCAGCAAGTCGGTAGCCATATGCAAAAATTTTTAGAAGAAAATTCATTCGCTTTTATGATATGCAAAGAAAATCCAGTGCGGAAAAATCAGTTATCGAGTTAAACATGGTAGTTTCCCAACGATCTTAAAATTTCTTATAATTTGATTATATTTCAATATTCTTCTCGTTTAAAAATTCCAGATTACACATAAATTACTATAATGTTTCAGGATATATTTTTCTAATAATGGAATGGGGTCCCCCCCCCCCAAATGCCTTGCAGTGCGTAGAGTTCCTCAATTCAAACTGTGTTCCATGGACCCTGGGGTTCCACGAGTCACAATAAAAAAATTGAAAAGAAACTTATAAATATGTATGCAAAAAATGGATTCACATTCTCTATGAAATTTGTATAATTGCGATTATCTAAAGCGCATCTTTTTCATTAAAACTAAAAATTTTATTAATATGTAATAACTATATTTTGCAAAACTTTTAAAATTTTGATTGTAATATAACAGATGAATATTAAAACACACACACACACATGTTTTGTTTGTATGTATATGTACTTCCTACTAGATTGTTAATATTCTATTGTTTTTACTACCTTGGGTCCTATGAGATAATTTTATACTCGTCAGCACAATGTCTAGCAAAACTAAATAATTTTCTAAAGGAAAATGCACCTTTTTTCATTGGTGGAAAAAAACACGTAAAATGAAGTAGATGAAGGAATTTTTCGGAATATCAACAAATTCGATGTTAAAATCTAAATTTAAACAAGAACAGCTCCTAAATTTTATATTACAAACTCTTTCATGCAAAATACACAGCTATAAACATTTTAAAGCCATTCAGAAAATTATGTTTAAGTGAAATATATTTTTCAATGTGAGTGGCTACAAAAACAAATTCAACTCTGAATACGATTGCATTTAATCTCAATAGACCTAGACTTTGACAGTTTGTGTCAAAAAAAGATCATTGATTCATCGCATTATTAATATTAAATTATCTATGCTTGAATAGATGAAAAATAATGAAATAAATAATAATTCATTCCGTTTTAAATTTTCATTCCTATAAATGTTTGTAAGGGGTCTAAATCTAATATAAAGATTTATAATTTTTCTATACAGCTCGCAGGATTATGTTTTTCCGAAGTGACCTGCAAGGTCATTTGGATGGGCCATCCCTGTTATGAGCAAAGATCGAACAGTGTGTAGAGCAGAGGTTCCCAAACTTTTTTGTCTCATTGACCCCTTGCCCTGTTTTTCGTTTTTGCTTAGACCCCTACTTATCTAATAAAAAATTTTGCAAATTTATCAACTTAAATGCCTTTTTGACAGCTGTTTTTTTTTAATACTTACTTCACAATATTTAAATTTCTAACTGTAGTGAAATATAGTGTTTAAAACCTAAGACGCATGTTAATTAAATTAAAATTTAATTAGTACTTAAAATAACTTACCTAAAGTAACTGAGCAACAAAAACAAATGCTTTTAATAGAAGGGATGAATCTGACGCTTCGTCCATTCTGGTCCTTCTAAAATTGCTGATATCCGTTTCTAAATTTTACTTAAAGATCTTCTTATTGCATATTTAGATCAGTTCCTCTTGTAATATGTTGTCTGTCTTTCTTTCAATGCAGCCTTATTAATTAATTGTCTACTGTAGTTTAACCATATATATATAAAGTCAAGGCATTCTCAAACCTCGTTTCAAAATCTCAATAAAGGGCATTTAATTGTTGAACGTAAGTTAAAACGTCTTTTTCCTGACAGAGTGTGTATGACAAATAGAGAAACTAGGAAAAAAAACTCGGAACGTCCAATATTATACTCCTTGGCTTAGTTATGTCAAGAAACACCGAAATGATGGTCCTTGTAACAGCAAATTAACTTCATTAAATTTAGTAAATAAATCTGTTAAACAGGTAAATCTGGTTTCCATTTGATTAAATTTTCTTTTAAAATTAAAGTCATGATCTGGTTTAATGAGAGTCACTATCGTAGACCCCCATTTACAACTCATGGGCCCCAAATTATTTTTTTGCTGACGTGGACCCCTGCATGCTGTCATAGACCCTTGGGGGTCTATGTAGACCACTTTGGGAATCACTGGTGTAGAGCTTCTTTGAATTGTTCATGACCTTTTTTGAACTTGGGAATCTGGCGTCTTTAGTCTTTCACAAACTTGAACGATAGGGGAAGAGAGCAACAAAAGAGGGGTCAGTTGGTGTCATATAAAGCAGAAGTCAAACTGGACCCCACCAATCGAGGAAACAACATATTTTATACGTTCGCGATAAGTTCCGAAAAATCATGTTTAAACTTTCCCCCTAATATCTCGGAACTCACATTTAAGTATAGACAACAAAGTGCTTCTCTATACAGTCGTTATGCGTCCCATTATTGCTTACGCTTGTCCAGTTTGGGGCTATGCTGCAAATGCTAATCTTAATATTTTAAATGTAGTACAAAAAATTCATATATTCGCATGATAGTTAAAGCAACCAGGTATATGAGAAATGATGACATAAATAACGCACTTAAAATTAATAGCTTTAAATCTCACATTCAAAAAATAGCCATTAACTTTTTTAACTCTCTCTCTGATACCAACAATATTAATATGTCTAACCTAACTCCCTATAATGCAAATCGTGATACTAAAAGGCCAAGGAGAATCCTTCTGGACTCCTACAATCCGCCTTAAGCTATTTTATCATGAAATAATGTTTTAATTATTGCACCCAGTAATTTTGCAAAATTAACTTTTATTTAAACTCATATTTTATTTTTCTACTTTACCCCACTGGACAAGCTATTTTTCAATATGTCTTTCATACCCCTTGTGGGCAGCCAATAAGAGTCTCTATCCTCACCCATCCTCGACCAATCAGAGAGCAAGTTTAAGCTCTCAGACAACTACAGCTTTCCCAGGGAAAGTTTCAAATTTCCTAGTCAAGACGCCACTCATAGCCACGCCTCCAGATCACCTCCAACCAACCAATAGCCAACAAGCCTCTCCGCAGAATGAAAAACCCCACAAACGTCGTTCCAACATCTAAGACTATCATGATATGGGATTGAGGACTGTTTTTCAGTCCAGACGCCCACAGATACACAGTAATCAACCCCACCAATCAAGAAGATAGCAGAAGCCTTCTTATCTTTAGTTTTGAATAAAAATAGAAGGGGGAAGAGGGGTTTTAGAGTGTTTCCAGCGGTTGGGAACGAACAGAAGCCATCTCTAAACGTAAAAAAAGGGAAAATCTAACTTTATTTAACTAAATGCATTATAATAAAACTTTCAATGTATTAAATACCTTTTTTGCTATTCTTAGTATCGTTTTTTCTACAAACGTAGAATAACACGAACGATAAAGTTTTTAGAAAGATTTTTATCTGTTACGCCAAAGAAGTATAACTTCTTACGTGTGTACATAAGTACACACACATTTTTTTTTTGGTGTATCGTTATTGAAGAATATTATGATAATGGTTCCGCCATTCGACCAATCATAAAAGTAATCATGACGTCTCTTAAATAATCTTATTCAGTTTTTTGAAAAAAATAATTCGATTTGTGAAGGAATTTAAATTTTTAAAAAATGTAGAAGAATATTAAAATTGATGTCATATTACATTCATTAAATCGACTGAAAGAAGAATGTCTTTTTTTTTGTTTGTAAATGTGGTAAAATATGCCATCGAAGTTTGGGTGAGACTCAAAAATTTATTTTTCTTAACTTTCCTTTCGTCTCTCCTTTTTGCTGGAAATGGAGTACAACTAAAATTATTGTAATATGAGAAGTACCCTGAAATTGTTGTCCAATTTAATTGACAGGATAATGTATAGTCAAAACTATTGAACACAATGTATTTGACAAAATATTTCAAGACTGCGTAAATAGAGAAGCTAGTTGATCTGTTTTAAGGGTTTATTAAATAATGATTTCATTGGCATGTAAATATTTTAATTTTATCAATTTTTATTATACCTTTTTCTCTATCATGATAATTTCTTATAAAAAGGAATTTAATCTTTCAATTTCTTCAACTTGTATAAAAAATAAATTACAAATCATAAAAAAAATGTTTATTGAACAAAAGTCCTTAATCTGATAAATTGTGAAGCACGGTATCCGATTGACCCTGGTCACGAACTTGTGGCCAGCGTTACCGAGTTGCGGGTTCGAAATCTAAAGCCACCAAAAACCTAATGTGTAGGCTGATGCTCATTAAATCTATCAAGTCTAATGTTTCTCTCGTTGATGTGATGCTGAAATTTGGAGAGAGAAGTTGCCAGCTCAGGTGTCCTCCTCGTCCCATGACCGTGGTTCAAAATTACGATGTCCTTCTCCAATACATCTCGTGTTGCTAAGAATGCGATGTAAACAAAAAAAAACTAATTAATCAATTGCGAATCTTTTTTTGATTCTGGAACTTCCTTAGAAAACTAATGAAAGGGACAGATCTTCGTTAACACACAATTAATTCTAATTTCTTTTTTACTATCGCTAGGAGGGTACCCTCCCCCCTCCCTGTGTACCTAACGTTATACAAATTATACAACTGTTCATACAAATTGTTCAAATTGTAAAACTGTAATTTACATTTATTACGTAGTTCTATTTATTTGTTCTTTTTTTTTCTCGCAAAATTCGTTCTTGACACTCCTTTACAGTTAAATTCATCACAGAAGCTGGATCGTCCAACATTTCATTGATAAAGTTCTCAGATTTTCATAAACTTGTAGCCCTTGCAGCTTCCTGAAAAGTTGAGTATTTCATTCCGTTGTGATTGTTAATAAGTATCTCTGTGAGACAACGCATTTCTTTTTACTTACCGATTCCAATCTAGGCAATCATTGCGACATTTTTCGGCAAGATCTTGCAATAATGTGCAATCGCAACCGTATTGGCGACATTAGTTGAAACGAAGCACATGGTTACCAATTCAGTACGTACGACCCGCGCGAAATCGGCGATGCCAGCTTGGCGAGTTATCCAGAACGTTGGCACTGTTGCGATTGAAAACCTAATAAATTTCTTACATCATCTCGAAAAACTTTTTTTTTATATATAAAGAGAGAAAATCTTTGTTGTTGCATTTTCAAAAAATACATTAGATTTTGTTTTTAAAAGAAATTGATATTTCAAAATGTAACTATATTTAAATTAGTATATTGAAACGGTTTATGAAGATATACCGAGAGAATGGTTATTATAAAATCCGAAAGTTTGCGAGCAAAGCGTAATATTAAAACATTTTCCTCTAAAAACGTGCTTTTGATTAAAGAAATGTTCTCATTTCAACATAATTTTAATGAATATAATTTAAACTTGATTCTAGATTGTTAAGCTCCTAAACGAGTTAAATTTGAAACAATTCTCAACCCAAGCTCCTAATTTCTTATATTGTAGGCTCTTAATTATCTCTTATCCGGAGGGGGATTAAGAGGAAATGAATTATCTGATATCATCCAAAACTTAAAATATTAAATTCTTTAAAGTAAGACAAAGGTGTGTGCTTCATTTTTAAGTAAATCTATTAATGTGAAACAATTATTTAAGCTCTCACGTCTTAAAAAGATGTATTTTTAGCAAAAATAATAACCATAAAGGGAGGACATAAATTATCTGTAAAAGTATTTCTGAATTAAGAATTGGAGAAACATCTCTCTTGCGTTCCCAATAAAGCACATCGTAGTTATAACTTTGAAACGTTAAAGAACAGTTCATTCAAAAACTAAAAATCAAAATTATGATTCTGAAAATGGCCAGCCACTGAAACTTGTATGGAGGAATATTATAGGAAGAATCTGTACGTGACATCTTTAAAACTAAGCCTAAAGCTAATGTTACAACGAGTATTCCAGACATGAACAAGCTAAAGTGCATTCAGAAGTACATAATAGCAATTTTATTAAAAACCGACGATAACATGTACGTTAGGAATACAGAATACTGTTGTAAATCATCTATTTGCCAGAGAAAAATTTAATTGTAAGCCTAAGTTCAGACAAAGGCAGATCGTATTTATATATATTTTATACTAGCCGGTATAACCGTTCCTCGCACGGAGGGATCGAAAAATCAAACAATACAAATTGAAGGATAAATGAATTTTTAATGAGTTAATTTTATGTGAATAGCAAATTAAGCAAAAAAAAAAGCCTTTTGCATATGCCAGCTGAGCAAAAATGTCATATTTGTTAAATTTTAAGTCTGTAAGTCTAACACCTGATTTAAATGATTTTTTTTTATTTATAACGTCCCAGTAACTCCATTGCGGGTCGATTTTGGAAAACACCTTCCTAAGCTTATCGCTGCTCGGCAAAAACAACACATTGTTACAAATTTTGATAAATAAATGCTTAAAATAGTGTAAATAATTTATATCTCGATGTGAAATACATTAATTTTATTTAATGTTAAAATTATAAAATATTTGAAAAGAAACGTCATTCCTTACATCGAAATGGCGATTTAAAAGAAACAGCAAAATGTTGAGGTTAGAGTCAGGGTAGTGCAAGTCGAGGTATTACTGTATGTATAGTTTATTTATTCATTTGTTAGTAGTTGAAACCCATTCAGAAGAACCCCATTGCAAATTTTGTGATTTATGCAATTCATCCCATGCTTGCAGGCGTACGAAATTATCGAGCATATTAAGTTTGTGTGTTAAAAGCTTATTTCTTCTATTAAACAGCTTACGTTTCATATAACTGGGAGTTAAAACTGGAATACATTTCCGTCTGTTTGTCCGAAACTCTAAAACTTTTTCCAAGAAAATACATCGGTGTTTCATTTTCTTTTTCGTTCAGCTTCAGTTACAGCAGCAATCGCTTCTTCGCATGATGTATGAGGAAATCGATAAACTCAGCCAACCGTTGGACAGGATATACTTCACATTTCGGACAAAATTCCCAAGACCGTTTAATATATCTTTACGTGAAAGAAAATAAAGATCAGAAAGATATTTC
>BMAO01017339.1:40404-89296 GCA_019973975.1 Trichonephila clavata
TCTGAAAATCTTCACAGGACTGTCCATTTTATCTTTCCAAAGAATTCGTAATAAATCCCACTGGGATTCATCAATCAAAATCATTCTAATTATTTTTTAATATTTGCTGTTACCGCAAATTTATGAGTTCTAAAGTTTAATAAAATTGAAAAGAGGTCCCTTTGTATTACACAACCATTCAATTGTAAAGAATTTAGCGATTCCCCTGAAGTAGTAACGGAGGATGCATTAAAAACTACACGTAAGGGAGTTGTTTTGCTTTCGTGGCGGTACACACCATGATGAGGGAGATAATACACAACATCAGGATCATTATCTTCTACTACTTCTTCCATGTGTTCCTTTTCTAAATATTCATGTATAAAATTTCTGTATAATTCCAATATTTTTGGATCTTGAACTAATCTTCTCCACGAGGAGTTAAGTCTACGTAATGCCGTTAATTTCGAATCTCCGAAGCAACTCGGATACTTTGACAAAGGCATTTTCACAATAAAACGACCAGTTTCATCTCTATTATAAGTACTCGTAAAGTATTCTTCACATAATTTTTCTTCTCTACTCATTGCAGGAATTTCGAAATCAGGACAATTTTCAATTTCCCAAAAGCGTTTGATACTATTATTGAGCTTATTTACATCAGTAACTAGTCCACAATAGCTCTTATTAGTGTAATTATGTGAGATGACGCCACTAGTTACGTAACCGAATACTGTATCTTGTAATATCAACTTCCATTCTGCTAGTTTTATTTTCCCATGATTTAGAATTTCAAAGAAAATCTGATTTGGTAAAAGCAAATCGATTCTTCCAGGTGAATAGAAATTCTCGTCCGATAACTTTATATACTCAGGAATTTTTATCCCACTAATATCTAATTTATTTGTTGGAGTCAAACCCGTAATTTTCGGAACAACAAGAAATTCCATTAATTTCTGAAACTGCCTATTTTTATTTGAAACCACGGCAGACACTTTGACTTTTATAATTTGTGAAGTCCCGTTAATACCGCAAATAGAGGTATTTTCTCGTTCACATTGCAATCCCAAAGCCAAGGCGGCATATCCTTTGTTATCAAATTACACATACTCCCACAATCAAGAAGCGTCCGGAGAGGAAAGAGTTCCCAGCGGTTGTTTTGACAGTAAACTATTGCGGTGGACAACATCACAGTTGAATGACCCTTAGCATGGCCTACGAATTCCTCCCCTTCGTTGTCAAATGATTCAACATGAGGGATAGTTTGTTTCGGCTTGAAACATTCGCTGTTTACATTTAGTGTTGTGGTGTTTTTTCGTTCCAGAGTTGGCAAAGTTTCGCTAATTTGACTCCTTTGGCTATCGACCCTTCTCTCAAAATTTCTACACAAAAGTGAATTGTACCGCTTAGAGCAATTGGGACAACTCTGCGGACTTTTGCATAGAGCTACTCTATGAGAATAACTAAAACAATTTATACGAAGATTATTCTTTTTCACCGAATTAAACCTTTCATTAACACTTAAATTATTAAATTTATTACATCTAAATACTGGGTGAGGCTGTTGTTTACAAATTACACAGTTTACTGGATCCAATTTATCTAGAAAAGATTTCGTTTTATTACTTCGTTCCGATGGAACAGTTATTGCATTATTTGTTTGGATGTTTTCTAGTATTAAACAGCGTTTTAACGAAAAATCCATAAAATCGTCCCATTTAGGCAATTCGGTAGAGGCTAAGTTGAGCTCATAATTTTTCCTTGTTTCCTTACCTAATTTTCTTAAAATTAAATTTATCAATAGTACTTCGGAGAATTCGTTTAATTCTAATCCTACCATTTTTAAACCTCTGAAATGTTTCAGACAAAAATCTATTAAAGTTCTTAAATTTTTAGCTGATTCGTAAGTAAATTTTTCCAATGATAATATTTCACTGAAATGACTAGTTAGGATCAATTTTTTGTTCTCAAATCTCTTTTTCAAACATTCAAATAATGAAGTATATGAATCATCAATTGTAATAACATCCTTAGCTATTCCAGTAAATGTGGATTTTAAATAATATAATTTTTGAGAATCTGCTAAACTATTGTTCGAATCAATTAAAGAAATAAATTTTTCTTTAAAATTAAACCAATCATGGTAAGAACCATTAAATCTTGGCAATTGAATATTATTAAAACCATTTACACAAGATGTAACATCATTATTCTTCAAATCAATTTTTGAAATAATATTTTTAATTCTTACCTGGATATCTTCGAAATCATCTTCCAAATCCAGGATTTCTAATTCAAGTGGTTCCAAGTGACTATCATTTGCCGCTACTTCATAATATTCATTCCGAATATCACTTAATTTGATTCTTAGGTTTTTCAAGGTATCCATTTTCGATTCCAACTTTATTTTATCCTTTTCGTCCGGATTGTTAATGCAGTCCTTAATTCGTGTGAGTTGAGCTTTTACTGATCCACGTTTGCGGTTCAACACAACTAATATTTCTTTAGACATACTGCTTTATAATTATTCTAAAGATTTTACAAGTAATAATTTTTCTAAGGTTCGACAATCCCGCGAGCGGATCAATGTTGTCGATATAATAATTAATGGACTGTAAGTTTTAACATATTTTTAATGAGCGTAACGGATCTCAACCATGTGGGATCGCATCACTTTTCGAACTGAATACAAAGGTTACAACAGTTGGCTCGGAGCAAATCTATACAAGGAATTCTCGCCAACTGGCGCCAACAAGGGTATTAAAAAAATCTGCTTCATACCGGATTTTGATGGTCTCTATAGGTTAATCCCCGCCTTCATAATCAGATATTATTTTCTTTTTTGGCTACAATTTTATTTTTAAAGTCTTTTAGCAAATCATAACTGCTTTTCTCAATAAACTTACGAGCGTCAGACAAGCATTTTCAGAATCCAGTTTGTCGATACTCTTTGATCCAGCTACAAAATGTGTGCAAATGTTCAAGAATAATGCATTAATGGGCTTGTACAATACCATAATTTGCTTATGGTATAGACACGCGTTAATAATTCGTACCATACATGTAATGATACGATAAATTTCAAACTGAAAATTTCATTTAAAACGGAATCGCAATCACTGAGTGTGACGGATTGTTCCGTTTGGTTTTTTAAGTTTTCTATGCATTCAACAACATCATCATATTGTAATAATGCGGTCTTCATCTTGATAATTTTCCAGCGTTTGCTAGAACTTAAAAATAGCAAAAATAAAATCTTCTGAATAAAACAAAAAATGTTTTTGTCACCACTGACGAATTAGCTGCGTCTACCAATAACATATTCCAGCTATGACAACCGCAAGGTGTGAAAAACGCCCTGGGATTTATATTTAATATTCGAATTTTAACTCCACTATTTATGCCTACCATATTTGCCCCTTTCTCGTATCCTTGTCCACGACAGTTCTGAATATCTAAGACATTTTTTTCTAGCTTTCCCAGCATTGCATTGGTCGTTTCAGTGACAGCAAAAAATCAGATTAAATTCTCTTCTATACTTCCAGTTGATGTACTACAATATCTTAAGATGACCACAACATTTAATGAATTTTACTATAGTCTCTAGTACAATCAAGTAAAAAAGAATAATATTTTGCCTCGTTTCTCCCACCAATCACTAAATTACGTGGATCGTCCCCAAAAGCCCTCGTGTAGCTGAACATTGGGACGCTAATATTCACTCACTCACTCACTCACCCACCAATCAGTATACTGGTAACTGTGTTTGACATAGTTGTGATCAATTCATATTGAATATCGTGGCTTAGATAATGGTGTGCAAGTTGTTCATTATCAATGCGATTTATGTGTTCCTGTAGCGTAGGATCATATTTAGGTATCAATTTAAATAAATCTACACGAAGTTTCCAGAATTCTTAGTGTCCTTGTCTGTTTTGTGAGATTCTCTGGGATCTCTAAACGTCAGATTATGATAGGCTAAGAAATTCATGATATCAATTAATCTCTGAAACAAATTGTACCAATCTTTTTGAGTTTTAAGAATTCGCCTTTCGTTTTCTCTGTCTAATGTTTTTTTTTTCCGTGCTTTATTCCCTTCTCTTATGTTAACCATTGGAACATATAGACTATATGTTCTTTAGTATTCTCATGGCTGTGTAAAATACTACTTAAGTGTTTCAAATCACAGCACCCTTCCTGTACCATTTGAGTTTGTGAACTGCCAAATAATCTGCATGCAAAACACAGAAAATTTTATTTTTAGAACTTGAATAAACCAGCAAGCGACAACGTTGAGTTTCACCATTTGTGTTTCCTTAATTAATATATTCCATGGTCAGGTAGACTATTATAATGCCAATGTATCTTTCATTCTCTATTCAATAATTCAGTTCATCTTTTGGCATTTGTTTATTTTGCAGACAACACGGAAGACATGTACACAACACAAAGAACATTACATGATTCTGACTCTACAAGTCAAACGCGTATACGTCTCACATGTAGCGCCATCTATACATTTAATATTTGATTTACAACACATTCCCCTCTTATGAACGAACAGTTCATAACTTACTATTACTTTCATTATGCTAAATTTCAATGTTAATACTTCAGAATTTCACCTAGAATAATAAAACATACAGTATTCATACATTAATAACATTCATAATATCCATTAAATTATGTTAAATCATAGGAGGAAAATTTAAATAGCAAATAAATTTTACAATTATAATGAATTTAAAGGTAAACAACAGATAGTAAATTTCTGAAAGCTTAAAATTGAATACAACAATTTCAAATAAATGCAATAAAATACAAATAACAATAAATTCAAATAAATGCAATAAAATACAAATAACAATAAATTCAAATAAATGCACTTAATGTTAAAAACGATTTTATTTATTTTACGCACGTGCTAATAAAAGCATAAAACGCGATCGGATGTTAATATGTTTTTTTTTTATTTCTATGATTTGTTTTTGAAGATTAAAGTCGATTATATTTTATATTGAACTTTTCTTTTGAGTTCTTTAACATTTTTGGAGTCCGGCGACTAGATATTTTATTATATTATAATGTTTGCTAATGTTAAAGGTTTTAAGAAAGAAGATTTGTTACTGGTTGCAGAAGAAATTGGTGAAGTAATACTGGCAAAAGTAACAATTTCAGGCTTAAAGAATTTAATTCTCAATAGCGATGGGTACAAAAAGGATTCGGACATCGTCACGTCTGTTTTAATTACGGCTGTTGAAGATCGGAAACAGAGAAGGGAAGAAAAGGAAAGACAGAGACAGTATGAAATGGAAGAAAAGGAAAGACAGAGACAGTATGAATTAGAGTTGGTGAGAATCTAGGCTCAGTCTAACGTAGTAGAAGTAAGTGAAAATTTACCACTATCTGAAAATAACGCTAAGAGAAAATTTCATCTCCCAAAATTAGAGTTTCGAAAATTTTCTGGAAATATTAAAGACTGGTTGCCATTTTGAAGCCAGTTCGAGCACATTCATAAATATGCAGACATAGCGCCAGAAAACAAGTTTCAATACTTAATTCAAGCCACTGTTTCTGGATCTCGTGCTCGGGAGATTGTGGAAAGTTTTCCGCCAACGAGCGCCAATTATGCCAAAGCAGTGGAAAGCTTGAAAGCTCGCTTCGGTAGAAATGATTTGTTGGTAGAAGTGTACGTCCGGGAACTTCTGAAATTAGTAATTTCTGTGCATAAAAATGAGAAGTTTTCTATGACATCTTTATATGATAAACTGAAATCACATATGAGAGCTTTAGAAACTTTAGGAGTCACGACTGATAAATGTGCTTCTATATTATACCCAATGGTAGAATCCTGCTTTAGTGAAGATTTTTTGAAAGCTTGGAATCGTCATTCTACATCTTCTGCTTCTGTTGATGCCATGGAGTGGTTGAGTAATCTAATGCAATTCATAAGAGCAGAAGTTGAAGGCGAAAAGCGAATAAACTTGGCGATGTCGGGTTTTGGATTAAACGAACCTAAGTGTACACAAAGTTACAAAAAGAAGCAATGTCAGAAAAATCCTACGTTTTATAACAGCATTCCTACTGCTGCAAATTTGGTGACGACAGCATCAACTACAGCTGTATTCAAGTGTATATTTTGTGATGGCAAACAGAAGAGTTCTGAATGTTTTTTGGCTCAAAAAATGAGTTTTGAGGAAAGGCAGAAAATTGTTAAAGAAAAACGCTGCTGTTTTGCATGTCTGGGTATCGGGCATGCAGTTAAAAATTGCCGAGCTGCTTTAAGATGTTTTATTTGTTCTAAAAAGCATGTGATATTGATGTGTGACAAGCTGGATACAAAAAGACTTCTGAGAAAAATGAAGAAAAATCGCAAGTTGAAAATAACGTCAGCATGTCTAATTTAAATAAACGTAATACCAGAGTATTTCTACAGACTTTAAAGGCCTTACTGGTTTCTGGAGATAAAAAGAAAAGCGTAAGATTACTTTTGGATTCCGCATCACATAGATCTTACATTTTAAAAAAATGTTGCACGAGAAATGAGCTATCCTTCTCTTCGACAAGAAAAGCAAGTGCATTCGCTTTTTGGAGGTATTTCCAGCAAACAGATTACACATGACTGCTATAAAATATGGTTAAGGGATTTGGATGAAAAATTCGCTTGCAATTTCGATTCATTGGATCAAGACAAAATTTGTGAAGACGTTCAGCCTGTTTGTAACGGATCTTGGATAAGAGAACTGAAAGCAGATAATATTATTCTATCTGACGTAAATGATAGCAGCGGATCGATTGATATACTTATTGGAGCCGATAATATGTGGGAAATGTTAACTGGAAAAAGAAGAATGCTAAAATCTGGTCTTGTAGCAGTTGAAACCCATTTAGGATGGACATTAATGGGAAAAGTACCCGAAGAAGAAACCTCAAAAGAAAGCTCAGTTTTGGCGATGACTGTAACGTCCATGTTTGTAAATGAACTTGATATATCTAATTTATAGCGATTAGACTTGATTCGAATCGATGATCCTATTGAAAAGAAGTCCAAGCAAGAAATTGATCTTCAAACAAAAGAACATTTTTTAGAGACTGTGAAAATTAATTGTGATGGGTGGTATGAAGTTTGTTTACCTTGGGCTGATGACAAATCACCGTTACCCGATAATTTACACTTAACTCAAAGACGACTATAATACACCTCGAAACTTAAGAATAATAATTTGTATCTGAAATACGAAGAAATTTTTGCAAGTTGGCTCGAAGAGGGTATCATAGAAGAAGTTCCACTAACTGAAATTCCCGGTTCCGGGAATTATCTGCCTCATCGACCTGTGCTGAAGCCGAGCAGTGTTACTACTCAAATTCGACCAGTTTTTGATGCGTCGGCACGACTCCTTAACCACCCGTCCCTTAACCAATGCTTGGAATGTGGACCGAATTTGATTGAATTGTTGCTTGACCTTCTGCTACGTTTTAGAGAAGGAGAATTCGGTATGATTGGAGACATTAGAAGAGCTTTCTGTCATATAAGCATTCGTGAAGAAGACAGGGATTTACTTCGTTTTTAATGGTGGGAGAATGAAAAGCAAAATAAATTGAGGTATTTTCGACATACCAGAGTAGTTTTTGGTGTAACATGTAGCCCTTTCCTATTAGCCTCAGGGATTGACTATCACATTAGAAGAAGTGAGGAATATGAAGTTAAATTCAGGGAAAAGTTGGCTCGAAGTTTTTACGTTGATAATGTTGTCACCAGTGTTGGAAATAAAGAAGAACTGAAAAGATTTATACAAGAATCAACAACTCTTATGTCCAGAGGAAGATTTGAACTTCGAGAATGGGAGTATTCTCTGGTCAATGCCAAAGTAAGGAGAAAGTAGAAACACACGTTCTGGGTTTATTATGGAATAAAGAATCAGACACGTTAAAAATTGACATGAGTTGGATGAATGATATAGACACTGAAAAGATTACTAAACGTAACATATTATCTATAGTTCACAGAATGTTTGATCCATTTGGTTTCATCTCTCCAGTGATGCTCTGTCCGAAATTAACGCTACAGAAAGCGTGGAAAAAAGGGATAAGATGGGATGAAGGCATAAAATGAGAGTTACGAAAAGAGTTTTTATTATGGTTTCATGAGCTAACATCCTTAAAAGATCTTGAAGTGCCTAGATATGTACAAGTAACTAAAGAAAATCTCAGTAATTGTACCATACATACTTTTGTTGATGGTAGTCAAGATGCCTATGCAGCTGTGGTATTTCTGAGAATTGAAAAAGAGGATCAAACCGAAGTGTTTTTTCTGACTTCCAAAGCTAGAGTTTCTTCGTTGAGAGGAGCCACGATTCCAAGAATGGAGCTTTTGGCTGCTTTTATTGGAACCCGATTGACGAATTCTGTCATTAAAGCTCTACAATGGGAGAATATCAAGAGATATTATTGGAGTGATTCAACTACTGTGTTGGCATGGATACAGAGAGACGATAACTGGTCGGTATTTGCCCACAATCGAGTAAACGAGATCCGAAAGCTAAGTGATCACACGTCCTGGAGACATGTGTCTGGTGAAAAGAATCCAGCAGATTTGCCATCGCGAGGTTGTAAAGCAAAGCAATTCCTATCGTCAAGATGGTGGGAAGGTTCTAAGTGGATGAAAGATCCATTTGAGTTCAAACATCTTACAGATATAGTTAATAATTCTTACGATGAAGATGAAATTGAAAAGGAGAAGTCGAAATCCTCATACACATTAACAAATAGTAAAATCTGCAAAAATAATAATTGGTACTACAACAAGTTTTACAGATATGAAAGCATTGTTAGACTTATAGCATGGATTCTCCGATTTAAACACAATTGTGTGAGACCAAAAGAAAAAAGATACGGAGAATTGGTTGCATCAGAATTCCAGGAAGCTGAAGAGAAGCTAATAAGCTTGATTCAAAATGAGTGTCTTTCATCTGAGAGTGATGATCGACTTAAAGCTCTGCAAGAATTTAGAGATGAGAAAGGCATCCTCCGATTGAAGACCAAAATTACCAACAGGAAAGATAATGATACTTTTGAAACCTGCTATACTACCTCCAAACCACGAAGTGATTAAAAGATTAATAGTCTACACACATGAGAAAAATCGTCATGCAGGGGTGCAGATACTTTTGAATATTTTAAGAGAAAAGTATTGAATTTTACATGGAAGAAGAACTGTGAAACGCGAGCTCGAGAGTCTTGACAAGTTGCATTACTTGTAAGAGGTTTAGCTCTAGAAATCTGGAAACGATTGCCCCTCCACTTCCAGAAGACCGAGTAAAAGATGCAGCGGTTTTTCAGATTACCGGGATCGATATGGCTCGTCACTCTTTATCAAAGAAAATAAGAAGAGCTGGGTGTTAATATTTACTTGCGCCGTATATCGAGCAGTACATTTTGAACTTGTCACTGCCACTACCACTGAAGCCTACTTAATGGCGTTTCGAAGATTTGTTTCGCGTAGAGGAAGATGCTCCACTGTCTATTGTGATAACGGTACAAATTTCTGAGGAGCAGCCAATGCTCTAAGGCTATTGGATTGGAAGCAGGTTGAAAGACAAGGAGCTGTAAATGCTATCGAATGGAAGTTCAGCCCTCCAACTGCTGCATGGTGGTGTGGTTGGTGGGAGCGCTTCATAAGAATTTTGAAAAATCTGCTAAGAAGAGTGCTAAGAAGAGCTAGCTTGAATTATGAAGAAATGTTAACTGTCCTAGCGGATTGTGAAAGCGTCATAAATGCAAGACCGCTTACTTACGTTACTGAAAGTGAAGCTATAAAACCAATATCACCGTCGATGTTCCTGCAAGACATTCAAGAATACAAATTACAAGATATTGATGCTGTGGATAGTAAATCCCTTACAAAAAGAATAAAATACAGACAAAACTTAATTAATGATCTAAAGGAAAGGTTTAGATCAGAGTATTTAGGCCCTCTTACGCAACGAGTACAGAAAAGACAGCAAAGAATTAAAGTTTCAATTGGGGACATTGTTTTGGTGGGAGCTGATAACAAAAAACGCATTGACTGGCCATTGGGACACATTTCACAGCTGATTCTTGGCAGAGACGGAGAAGTTCGTCTTGTCAGAGTGCAGACGTCGACTAATTAGCTGCTTCGCCCTATACAACGGATATACCCATTGGAGATCGCAACCTCAGATGGTCCTCAATATTTGAAGAGCATAAAGTCAATGGATCATTCCGAGGAATCCGATCAGTTCAATGACACCACCATCCTCGAACACACACCAAAATTTAGTAAGTCTGGAAGAAGACTGAAGGTTCCAGAGAGACTTAACTTGTAGATTGTATTTACAAGCTCAAAATAGTTTTGATTATGCTCCATAATCAAAAGGTGGGAGGATGTTAAAAACGATTTTATTTATTTTACGTACGTGCTAATAAAAGCATGAAACGCGATCGGATGTTAATATGTTTTTTTTATTCTATGATTTGTTTTTGAAGATTAAAGTCGATTATATTTTATATTGAAATTTTCTTTTGAGTTTTTTAACACTTAAAGTTCCAAATAATGAAATGCATTTAAAGTTCTAAATAAAGAGTTCAAAATTTTGTATTAATAGTATTTAGTTAGGTATTTCTAAATTGTGTAAAAGTTGCCCAGGACGTTTTATAATTGAATTTTCAGTTTTTATTGCACAAGCTCTAACTTTTTTATCACGACTTGTAAAGATTTCTACTACTTTACCCAACTTCCATAGGCATCATGGTAATCGATCATCACGTATCAATACAATATCATTGATTTTGAATTCAGTCTCTCTAGTTGGATTCACAAAGTGTACTGATTTCAAATTTAAAAGATAGTCCTTTCTCCATTATCTTCAAAAGTTATTCAACAGTCTTTCACGGTAGTTAAATCGTTTGATAAGCATCTTTTTATCCACAACACATTCTATAGTAGAATTTTTGACAAATATTGATCCGGCGAAATCCAGTCCGGTGACAGCAAATGGTGGAGATTGTTCTATTCTGTCTCTTGGAAGAGGAGCCGTAATCTGCATACCTGGACGGGAATTGAATTTTTTGCAAATAAAGCACTTCCTAATGATAGACTCAATTATTTGCCTTCCTTTTGGTATCCAGTACTTCTCACGAACTTGAATCAAAATATCTGCAACACCTGAATGTAGCACCTTCTTGTGAGCATCTTTTACCAGGAGTTCTGTAAATCTGTTCTTCGCTGGAATCAAAAAATTGGATGTTTTTCATGATAGCTCAGTGTTGACTGCTGCAATCTTCCACTTATCCGTAGACCCTTTTCATTTAGAAATGGATTTAGATCTTGGATTTTCGAATATTTCGGTAAATTCTTGTTTTCTTCCAAACAATTTATCTCAATACCAAAATTTTCTGCTTGTACCTTCTTAATCCAAATCTCCTCAGCTTCTTCAATTTCTTTTGCTGCCAAAGGAGTTTTGATTCAATCTTCTTTCTTTAATTTCAGGTTGTTAATAAATCTTCGAATCCATGCTGTAATTCGAAATACCTTTGATATGGAGCTGAAGTCATTGATTTCCAAGATTAGTTCTCCATTCTGGAATTCCCTCGAATAATTGATTGATATATATTTAACTCTTCTTTCTTCATTAGTAGTCTCCTGAGATAATCTTTCATTCTTCGGCCAATTTTATTCAGATAATGTCAGCCAATGTGGTCCATGCCAGAATCTTGAATTTTTCATCAATTCTTCTGCACTGCAACCCATATAAACTATATCTGCAGCATTTTGTTCTCCTTTCACAAATCTCCAGTTCTGTGGATTTGTTAAATCTTGAATTTCATGAACCCGATTGGAAACAGACGGTTTCCACTGTTTCGCAAAGCCACGTATCCAACTAAGTGCTACAGTCGAATCTGAAAACAGTATGTAATTATTGGTTATCTTAAATACTTTCCTCAATGTCTTTAGTAAACGAGCTCCTATTAAAGTTGCAAGCAACTCTCCAGTCTTGGTAAACTCAATTTCTTTAGCGGAGTTACACGTGCCTTCGAAGAAACAAAGTTCACATGAAAATCTGAATTTCCTTTGTAGCGAATGTATGCAATAGCACCATAAGCTCTTTCACTTGCATGACAAAATATTACAATTTGATATTCATTAAACTCTTCATTAGTTTCATCTGTTTTAAAATAATACCTTGGAATGGATAGATCTACCAATGAGTGAAAGTCCTTACACCATTTTTCCCATTTAGTTCTCATATTTTTTCTTAACTTTTCATCCCAATCAAATCCCCCTTCCCAAATTTCTTGAAGAAGAATTCTTATTCTAATCGTGAATGCAGCTATATATCCTATAGGATCAAATAATTTAGATGAGATACGCAAAACACTTCGTTTAGTATTTTTAACATTTTTTAATGAATCAATAAGAGATGACAAGTCTAATTTAAATTCATCAGTTAAAGTGTTCCAAATTAATCCTAAAACTTTTATGGGTACTGCTTCATTATAAGTTTGTTTTTCAAATTTACCTGCTTCCCAATTTTGACTTAACTCTATTGAATTTGTTTTCCATTTCCTAAGATTCATATTTTCTTCTTTTAAAATTAATTTAGCATGTTTATGCAACTCTAATGCTTCATTAACTGTATTTGTTCCTGTTATTAAATCATCTACATATTCGTATTAAATCATTTAAGTATAAATCTTCGTATTAAATCATCATTTCGTATATTAAATCATCTAAGTATTCGTATAAAACCTTGTGACGGGTCTATCCGAGTCAATCTTCCATTAATCCTCTTGGGTAACTTTGGGGCCAGCAATTATTCTATTTCACAGCCTCCTCGGGAAAAACACGAGATAGTGTTATGCTAATGAATTCGACTATATAAAGTTTAGATTTAGTAAGAAAGAAGAAAGAGAAGGAATTGCCAAATTAAATGTAAGTATCATCTACGGATCTCTTCAGCGAGCTTAACAAGTATTGGATAGTATTTGATATTATTAATCATTGAAGGAATCAAAGAGATTAGATTTAGTACCGACCTGACGTTAGTAAGGGTTCGTCTCCTTTGTCAATTCTGATAGCTGAGATTACTTAGTAGGGAAAATTAGATTTAAAGGTTAGAATTGAATGTTACAGTTGAGTATCAGGATTAATATAGGGATTAAATAATCACTCCAGGGTTTCTACTTGTAGTTTGAACTTGTAGTTGTTATTTGTGTGTTGTTAATAAATATTTGTAATTATGGCTTTCGTTGGTGATGATATGTTTCCTTCCACACTTAGAGACGCGCCGGGCAATGTGAACCCAGTCCAAGATAGGACAGGGGCACGACAATGGCACCCAACGAGTTTGTCCTCCGGACATTTCTCCCTTAACCCCGAGATGGGAGTCGGATCCAATTTTAGGCTCCTGCCTGATGTTTTTTTTCTGGTGTGGAAAATATAGAGGAATTTTTGGAATATATTGACAGTAATGTTAAGTTTTACGAGATACCTAATAATTTGGCATGTTATTATCTTAAAGGGCGTCTCCGAGGAAGGGCCTTGGACTGGTATGAAATCTTCGGATCTTCGATAGTGAAAGGGATTGCTACGGATTTCGCGCAATTGAAAGAGGCTTTGACGGGTAATTTCCCAGCGGTTAGGAATAAGACTGAATTGCAAGTCAAGTTCTATTCGTCGTATCAGGGTCACGGTCAGGCTCCGTCGGACTTTATATACGAGATTCTTAAAATACATAAAAAATTGGGATTAAATATGTCGGAAGAGAGTTTGATCGAGCATATTGTTGCCCTTTTGGAACCGCAATTAATGGAATATATTGAGATTAGAAATCCAACTACTCAATTACAGTAGCTTCAGATGATATCCTAGTATGAGGACAGATATTTGAGGAGAGACAATCCGGGTTCGAGCAATAATAATAGTGAAAGACGAGCTTGTGATGTGAGTAGGAGGTCTAACGAGGGTCGTACTAATAGAAATTGGAGAGATACTGGGTAGTCGAACGTCAAAATGATAGGAGGCAGGGTTATAGAACTTCCTACGGGACGGGACCTCAGGGGAACTATGGTAATCAAGGGTTCGAAAACAGGAACCGTATTGATAGGAATGATCGCGGATTCGAAAGTCGTGATAGAAGAGATCAATATAGAAATAGGGGTCCGAGTGATAATTTTGAACGGGGGTCGAATAATCGATGGAATAGGGGTAGTCATAAAAATTTAAACTTTTTAAGCGTTCGAAATCAAGATCGATCGCATGTTGATGAGAAACCTCCTATAAGGGTTTCTGCATTAAGGATGTCCCCTGTAGAACTCCCGTATGTGCCAATTTTAGTGAACGACATCTTCACTAAGGCATTATGGGATACTGGAGCCGAGAAGTCGTTTATCTCTGAAGAAACGTATAGGGCATATTTTTCTTATAAGCCAATAAAAAAATCAAATGCAAAAGTTATAACGGCTCAGGGCGCCTGTTGCAACAATGTAGGAACAATAGAATTAGAAATTCGAATCAGAGAATTCACAAAAAAATCGGATTTTCACATACTGGCAGATCTCGAATATCCATGCATTTTAGGCGTCGATTTTATAAGAAACGCAAAGATTACAATGAATTTCGAGGAAAAGTCTTTAGCGATTCCGGATTCGCAAATCGAAGAATTAAAAGTTGTTGAGGAGAATGTAGAAATTGATTTTTCGAGTTCACAACTAAATCAAAGTCAACAAATGGATTTAAAATCCTTATTTAATAGTTTTAAAAGTCTATTCTCAGACAAACCTGGTCTTACTCATGTATTATATCATGAAATAGATACGGGGGCTAGCCTTCCAGTTGTCTCTAGACCATATAGATATGACAGGGTTAAACAAGGTATCATTGACTATCATATACATAAGATGTTACGAGAAGGCACCATCGTAGAAATTCAATCGGCGTACGCATCTCCTGTAGTTTTGTGTCGTAAAAAGAACGGATTACCCGAGGCTTACAGATTTGCGGTGGATTATCGCAAACTTAATTCGGTAACCCGAGATATCCTTTGCCACTCATAGAGGATTTAATTACCAATATTCCTCACACGAAAATAATGAGTACCTTGGATCTGCGCTCTGGCTATTTTCAATTAGCAGTACACCCCAGGGATGTAGCCAAAACGGCTTTTGTGACGAAAAACGGCACTTATGCGTTTAAGCGCATGCCATTCGGTCTATCGGGGGCAGCGCCAAATTTTCAGAAGGCCATCGATATTATTTTGAAACCGCTATTAGGGAAGTGTGTCTTAGTCTATATGGATGACGTTATTATCGCGTCTCCATCATTTACACATCATTTAGAACATTTAAGGGAAGTATTTAGGTTATTTCAAGAAGCGGGGTTGACGTTGAACAAAGATAAGTGTAAGTTTGGATGTGAGAAACTAAAATACTTAGGCCTCGTGATTAGTAAAGATGGGATAGCCACGGATGAATCTAAAGTTAAGGCAATACTCGAAATGAAAGCACCAAAAAATTTGAGAGAAGTATCAAAATTTCTCGGAATGGCCCAATGGTATCAAAAATTTGTTAAGGGGTACGCAGATCTCTGCGAGCCACTGTATGATTTAAAAAAGAAGGGTAGGAAATTTAATTGGTCGGAAGAGGCGCAAGCTGCTTTTGAATCGATCAAACGTGCAATTACGGAAGCACCTGTGCTAAAATTACCGGATTTTCACGTACAATTTGAGCTTTTTACAGATGCGAGTTCAATTGGGATTGGAGCGGTGCTTATGCAAAGCCAGAGACCCATAGCATATGCATCCCGCACACTTAATAAGGCGGAGCGCAATTACACAGTAACCGAGCGCGAATGTTTAGCCTTGATTTGGGCTTTAAACAAGTTTCGCACCTACTTTGGATCGTTAAATGTAAAAGTAATTACAGACTATGCAGCATTAACGAAACTCACTAATGGTAAACATATATCAAGTCGTATGATACGATGGTCACTCAAGCTAGCCGAATTTAATGTTGAATGGGAGCATAGACCAGGTATTCAAAATGTTTTGGCAGATTTGTTGTCGCGGAACCCTGTGGAAAATTTTGAGGATAGCAATATAACTTGTGCAGTAATTAGAGATTTGGTACTTTTGTCAAGGGAGCAATTGATAGCTGAACAAAAGCAGGACCCCGAGCTCGGTCATATTTACCGATATTTAGAAAACCCCGATGACAGTTCAATAAATACGGGGGTCTGTGGGAACTGGTCCCAGGATTTTAAACTTATTGAAGGATTGTTATTTTATGCGAAGTACGCATCCTCTCTCGGAGAAATGAGAGTATATATTCCAAAATCGATGCGAGGTGCGATAATGCACGAATTTCATGATAAGCCTATGGATGGACATCTTGGAATACGGAAAACATATTTACGCGTGAAGGATGCATGCTATTTTCCATACATGCGTAAGGAGATACACGATTATGTTTTGACATGCGAGACGTGCCCAAAATTTAACTATAAGAACGCGTTACCGGCCGGTCATTTAATACCGATTGCAACTAATTATCCGAACGAAATAGTTTCATTAGATTTATTAGGCCCCTACCCAGCATCGAAACCCCAAAGATATAGATATATTTGTGTAACAACGGATCATTTTACGAAGTGGTTAGAAATAATACCCCTCAGGAAGGCGTGCGCAAAAATAATCGCCAATGCCCTGTTCGAAAATTATATTTCGCGATATGGAGCTCCAGTCAAATTGATCAGCGATAACTGCCCCCAACTTGTATCCGAAGTTTTTGAACATTTAAGTGAGAGATTAGATATAAAGCATGTCAAAACAGTAGTGTATCGACCTCAATCAAATCGAACGGAATGTGTTAATCGGGATTTACTACAAATGATTGCTTCTTTTGTAAATTATAATCATGAATCCTGGGATAGGTTTCTAAATGAATTCGCATACGCATTAAGAACGGCAGTCCATGAAACCACGGAAAAGACCCCAGCAGAATTATTTTTGGGCAGAAAAATTATTACCCCATTTCAAAAACTTGTGATGGTCACAGATGGTACAGAATTTGTGGTTAGAAATATTCAAAAGGTGTTTAAGGAAGCTAGGCAGAATACAATGAAAAAGCAAGAAAAGTGGGCGAAATATTACAATAAAAGGAGACGCTAAATTAACATTAAGGTGGATGATTTAGTGTTGGTCGAAACTCACCCTATTAGTTCAGCCAGTAAAAAGGTGGTTGCTAAGTTTTGCCCTAAGTTTGAGGGTCCTTTTAGAGTTGTGAGTGTTAAAAACAATAATGTTGTAATTTGGAAGGCAGGTAGAAGAACTACAGTCAATATAGATCAGGTTCGAATTTACCATCAGAGAAAAAGTGATGAAGGTTTATTGGAGGTAGATTCTTCAATTAGTGGAGGATCCGAGTATAAGTCGAGTAGTTTTGAGGATGGTAGATATGGGTTAGATAGGTCACAAAGTTCTAAGAATAATGAGTTTGGTGGAAAACAGGAAAATGGTAGAGTAGGAAATAAAAGTAATCTTAGAGAGACAAAAAGGAGCGGACACGAGCTGACTAAGGGTCAGTGCAAGAGGACTTTAACAGTCTCAATATCGCAGGCGAGCTAGAAAAAATTTGTGAAAACTCAGCACTCCAGAAGAGGCAAGAGGAGAACCGAATCCCCTACAGAGGAACCAAGGGAAAAAAAGCACATATACAGAGACAGTTTTACAAGCGAAGGCTCCCTTCCTCCATCTCGTCGAATGTGCAAATAAAGAAGAAATACAAAGTCGATGATCGCTGCATTAGCCAAGTTCCAGAAAGGGATCGCCAACAGAAAAGGTCCAACTTCAGGAGTTCCAAAGACGGCAGAGAAAGCTATGGGAAAGCCAGATCAAGATCACCAATAGCATCGTTGGCAGGCCATGGAAGATTCACCTCATCTAGAAGAGATCTAGAAGGACGAGGTCACAACTACAACTTGTGGAGTCGCCGAGACTATAGACAAGACTGCCAGGAGCAAAGAGGGAGTCAACCCAGCAGAAGGTCCACGTCATTGGAGGTGCAGATGGGAGACATTAAAGAAAGAAGAGGAGCAAGATATTAGCCAGGTTATATTGTTCCATTTATATTTTTACTGACAGGCAGTCGGTTGAATTTTTGCAAGAAGCAAGTCTCGTTTCGTTAAGGGGTCTCAGGGGTGTTAAAAATGTTTCGAGAGCACAAAATATGAGCAATTTTCGACTAGAAATAATTCTTTGAGGTTAAAATGAAATAATTTGATTCTTTTACACATTTTTTATAAAGGAATAAAGTTTCAAAAAAGTATAAAATGTCTAAAATATAATCATAATTTTAAAAATAATAAGCACATAAATATAAGAAAATTTTTTGTAAGAAACAAATAGTAAGTTTTACGACGCGCATGATATTTTCTGAAATAATAATTCTAATTACTAGCAATAAGTTGATTTATAAAGTCAAATATATCCTTATTAGATGGTAGCGATAGAATAAAATAGAAATTTTATAAATAGAATAAAAAATAATATTTTTAAAAAATAAAAAAAATAAATTTTTAAAATTTTTTTTGAAATTTTTCAAAAAATTACAAATATGTAATACTATAAATAGCTAGGATTTAAAGATTATGATAGAGTTTATAATTCTGTAAAGTTTTATGCATCAAAGTATGATAGTTTTTGAAACGCAATGCGCGTAAGTGAAAAAAACACAAACTGAGAAAAAAGGCTTTAAAGTTTTAAATTGAATTTGAGAAAATAAATTTTAAAACTTACATGTTAAAATGCTCCAGGATCATAGGATATGCCTTCCTGTTGCTCAAACAGCTCAATTCCTTTACTCTTTTTAATTTTTTTGGCTCTGCGAGCTTCAAACGATGACGTTTAGCTCCTCTTTCTTGACGTAAAGATTCGACGATTGTCACGTTCAGCCAGGGACACACAAACATTTTTGTTAATTTTTAAGCCAAATTTCTCTAAAATAGTAATAAGTATTTGATTTCCATCATTAAAAATGCTGGTTGCTAGATTTGCAGCAGTCTCTGCAATCTGAAGACTAGAATCAATCGTCTTCGGACAAAACTTCCAGATTAATGAATTTAAACTTTCATTAGGATTCTGTGTCTTACCTCCTAAACATTTCTTCAGGAGTGCCAGATGAGATAAGTCTGCAAATACAGGCTTAATTACATCTCGAACAGCTTTCGCAACTGAGGGTTTGTGCTTATAATTTTGTAAATTATTATTAATTGCAGCATTATACTTACACTATGTATTTGGATTTGTAGGACAAAATCAGTGCATCGGTTCATCATTGGTGCTGCAAGAATGACCCCAAACAGCCCAAATGGCTTTCCGCATTTCCTTTACACTAGTAGAATTGCATCGAATAGCATTACCATAGTAATGCGCAAGCTTATCAATTAAACTATCAGTTAACCTACCTTTACCGCCTATAGTTTTACCATCAGATAATTTCTTCTTACCATATACTAATTTAAGCTTCCAAAGTCTTGTACCCATTCTCTTTTGCACATGGCCTACACATTCTATTTTCTGAATAAGATGGTCATCGCCGTATGGATTGTTTTCAAAAAGGGCATTGAATGTTTTTGTGTCGCCATCTCCTATGTAGTTCGAATATTTCAGGTTGTGAAGCTTTTCTGATCGATTAAAAATCCTCAACATCCCGTCAACCTCCATCTTACCAGCAGAGCCAGAATAATTTTTTCTACATGAAATCTTATGCGCTCTTTGCCATTTATTGTACTTGATACCAAACTTTACCCCTTTATAACTGTCGCATCCTTTGCTAAATGAGGACAACACTTCCCTATCCAAAACCTTACCTGTATCGGCCCCATTAGAGTACATACTCCAATCAACGATGAATGTCCTCTCGTCTTCCAGGTCCCATCACCACTTACCGTTAAAATGTTATCAGGTGACGAAGAATTTTCTTCGACAGCTGCCCTGTTCATGCTTTCTTTGGCGACTTCCTTCATAACAAGTGAAAGTTTATTATTAATAACATCATATGATTTTTGTTCAACAGGATTAGGAAGACTCATTACAGAACAAAAGGTTTTTAATGACTCTAAACCTTGACCTATGCATCTCATTGCTGAAATAGATCTTCTGTTAATTTCTGGAGCATTATTTTTATTCCCAATGTTTTCACAGCTTGAAAAAGTACAAATACTCCCACAGTTTTTACAATGTATTTTAAAATTCGAACATAAACCACGAGTGGATTTTTCATTAATTGTTAATGGTTTATGACATTTTAAACAGCATGATACTGACAAAATAGAGCTAAAGGTTGAAATAAAATCAAAAATACGATATTCTTTGAAGTTTTCACTTACCTTAACAAGATTTGACTTTAATGAAGTCTGAATTCCTGAAAGTTTTTTACTAGAAGCATTTTTAATTTCGGCACACTTACTTGTACTTTTCATTTCTGCACACTTCCTCGTATCTTTCATGTCTGTAACATGTGAGTCACTTACCTTTAAATATTTATTTCCTCTAAATCTTTTCTAGGGGCGATTGCCCAATGATCTTTTCAGAATAAAACAACAAATATCTTCGGTTTAGATAAGTGTTTTAAAAAAACGTGTGCTAAAGTAAACACAACAGAATCAAAACACGGCAGAATGAATGTGTTGAGTTGCAGGCTTCCTTCTGATCAACTCAAGCACTTAAAATATTTCATGAGGCTTATTAAAAACAGAAAAATGAAAGGTATGCATAAATCAAAAGTAAATGGGCGTGGCATGTGTCCATTTAAAAGTTGTTATGACTAAATTGCTGTTTGCAATTTTTTGAATAACTTTCGAAGTTTTTAGAGTATTGTCACGTGGTTAGTATCAAAATGTTCAGAAAAAAATGAAGAACAAGATATATTTTTTTCGAAAATTCGAAAAAAAGGGTTAACACCCTTGAGACCCCTTAATAATGTTGTCTAATGCAAAAGTCTCACTACGTTGAGTGAAATGACCTTTTGTATATTTAAATATATTCTAAATTGTGGAAAGCATATGTATGTTTACATTTGTTTACCTTAAAGGCTTGGCTAAATGTGCGAGAATTCATTGTATTGTTTGTTTATATTGAATATTTTGAAAAGTGTATATAATTGTGTATATATAAACATGTTGAATTGTATATTAGTATATACCTGGTTTTTGGGACTCGCAGCGTAGAGAAAGAAATTTAACCATAACACTAACAGCGCTACGCGATTGGAAAGGGAGTTTTATTTTTAGAAACCAGATAAAATTTGTAAAATATTTGACAATTTAAATATGTGTGGATTCAATGTTGTGTGTATAAAGTGTTCAAATTTTTTTTTTGTACGTCCACTGATCCAGTTCTCATTTCAGGGTGGCTGACCCTGATGTTTTGAAAATTTGATGTTGAAGATAAAAATTATGCAACCCAGGAGGTGTCTTTACAATATCTAAGATTACGGGTTGTGTACGGTCGGGTTTTTCCCTCCAGTCGGAGGTTTTTCCTTGGTCCTCGCCCAAATGGGGTACACCTTATATAATGAATGTAAAAGTTAAAACCTGGGAGTGATTAAACTTTGAGCTAGTAGTTTTTGAGTGTTTCTTTAGCGTATTGTTCTATAAAAGTTATTGCTAAACTAAAATGTAAGATGTCTAGATGAGTTAAGACTTAAAATTTTCAACGTAATTTATATCGGGCCATTGAGACCCTTCTATAAATCCCGTTTTTTTTCTTGAGGGGGGCTGTGACGGGTCTATCCGCGTCAATCTTCCATTAATCCTCTTGGGTAACTTTGGGGCCAGCAATTATTCTATTTCACAGCCTCCTCGGGAAAAACACGAGATACTGTTATGCTAATGAATTCGACTATATAAAGTCTAGATTTAGTAAGAAAGAAGAAGGAGAAGGAATTGCAAAATTAAATGTAAGTATTGTAGAAGTGTATTTTTCTTATACAAGTGGCTTTTCTTTTGGTGTCTAGGGGTGAGTTACTATGTCCAGGATCTTGATATTCAAAGAAACAAACTGGTAAATTACTGTTTAATTAAACATTAGATTGATTTCCGATTAAATACTGGTTTACAACACGAGCTATTTCAAGGAGCATACACTCAATTGTCGCTAAGCCTATCGACTACCACGGTGACCGAAAAACTTGGCCCGCTAAGCCTATTGACCACCACGTTGACCGAAACGTGACCTCGTGCCTGTAAAACTGGAGTCTGTCTCCCTCACGTCTGCCTCGCTCTCCGTCGCTCTTGCTTCTGCCTCCAAAAACCCACCATTTCGGGGGGATGACGCATATATTCGCTGAAAGCGCCATCTATTGGTGAGGTTGTAACCTCACTGAAAGGAATATTTTATAACCCCAACACTTCAAATCCTACAAACTCGGCCAATCCTGACTGTCGATGACCTCAGCGACGCTTGAGAATGTTATCATGATTACATATCGTATTACATTATAAAATATAAGAAAAAGTACACAACATGCATAAGACATATAAAGTGAAGGTTATACTCTATAGATACTAAAATTAAATGTATACATTTGTAATTACTATTCTATCCATGAGAAAAATACTTCATTAAATCAGCGGAAGTAGCAGTTACTTTTGGCCCAGCGTGATCCCCTACTGTCTCAACTGTATATGTGTCTCTAGGTTTGACTTAAGTAATTTGATATGGTCCGAAAAAATTGGGTCAAAGTTTAAGGCCTCCACCATATTGTGTACGTTGAACCGCTACCAAATCACCAACTTGGTACTGGGGAGCCTCTTTCCTTTTCTTATTATAAGTTTTGCGATTCAGTTGACGGTAGTCAACACAAAGTCTAGAATATCCATTCTTCTTCTTCGCAAGTACTATGTTACTAACATACTCAGATGAACTTAGTCTGATTATTCCTTGTTCGGGCCATTCTTCAATGTGTTTGTTCACAATTTGCTTTTCCGCGTATGACAACCGACGTGCTGGTTGATAGACTGGGATATCATCGTTCAGTATTATTCTCATCGCCACATCTGTTATTCAGTCTTCTCAGGTTTGTATGATGAAATTATTCTGGTTAAATCATTTTTCACTTGTGAGTCAAGGATGTGACTCAAATCTAACTCATCCTCATGATGTACTCCGGATATTTCCATTAGCCATGCCTTTTCCTCATGCTTATGGAGCATAACACCATCTTGGGTGAAATTCAAAGAAGCTTGTCCCAAAATGTCTGTACCTATAATGGCTTCATAATTGAGCTGCTTGGTTGGCACCACACGCCACGTTAAAGAATATTGATCTTTGTCCAAGACAAAATCATACTTGAAGGAGCCCTTGGTTACTACTTCAGTTTCTCCTAAACCGTATAACATAGTATTTATTTTCGATAGTCTTGAATGGTCAACAATCTTCGTGCTTACATCTTCGCGGATTAGACTAACTGTACTACCAGTATCTATAAGTGCCGATATAATTTCATTGCCTAACCTAATGTTTTTAAGGGTAGTTCTTTCTGCGGTATGACGGAACAGCTTTGTACTTGGGAATTGGGTTGTTCTCTCTTGATCTCTTTCATTGCTTTAGAACAATTAAAACTCAAATGATCTAAGGAATGACATATGTAACATTTCCTATAGGTGCTCTTCTATCAAAATCTCTACTCGGAGGAGTGACTAAATATCTTCTTTCAGGATTGAAATTTCCTATTCTCCTTGTATTGTGGTTATCAAATTTTCTGAAATGCTCCGCTTGATTCGATCCTCTAACTTCAGGTCTTCGAACAGATTTTAAAGTATGTGTTTTCTGTTTCAACGTCCTACGGACATCCTCAAATTCTTCAAGTCTCTCGGCTAATTCAACTGGGCAGTTGATACTTGGCCATTCGTCTAGGTGACGTTCTTTGAATTCAACAGGGGCTCTTTTCATCATCTGGTCGGCTATCATCAGATCCCGTAGTTTGTCAAATGTTTTTACATCCAATCCTTCAATCCATCCATTAAAGTATGTTTGAACTTCTTGGTAGAAATCACGCCATGTTTTGTCCGAACTTTTCTGATGTGTAACAAATAGCTGCCTGAACTTCTCTGGGATCAATTTAAACCTTTTCAAAAGCAAAGATCTCACGTGGTCATAATCCCTCGCCTCTTGTTCCGGTTCTCTAGAGATCAACTGTGTGATTTCTTGCGGGAGTAGGCCTAACAGGTATGAGACCCAAAACGCTTTCGGCACATCCATCATACATGCTTGGCGCTCAAACAATATTAAATATAAGCTGATATCCTCTTTCATATCAAATTTGTGTAGCAGTTTGTTCAATTCATTACTAAGTATACGATTATTCCTACTCAATATTTCCTGATTTAATCCGATCTGAGCTTCTATTCTAAGTTTTTCAAACTCTAAATTATCCTGTCGTTCCCTTTCTTCTAATAATTCTCTCTCCTTTCTCTCTTCAACGATACCTTCGTACATCAATTTGGTGTCTTCCTCATCATACCCTGCACTTCTGGTTATTAAATTTTTTAGCATTGGCTTAGTCATGTCGACTGTCGCCTCTAAACGTAACTCTGTAGCTAACTCTAACAAATCCTCCTTTCCCCCTTTTAACAAGAAAGACATTCCCCCTCCCCTTTTTAGTTAAGGAGTTAAGATTTTATACAAGAATTATTGTACTGGAGAATAACAGGTATAGTACTAAATACTGTGAAAGGTAGGATGCTAGCTCAGCTAAATTTTACCCATACTTCTAATAAATATATAAAAGTTAGGCAAAAATAAAATTTTCAATTAAAAATTTCCAAAACCAATGTAAAATTCAAATAATAATCAGATATCATGCATCAATAATTTAAAATATATCAAGTAATAATTTAAATTGGGATATATAATTCCAAATTAATAGTTATTAAATGCAATTTCAAAAAGAGAGACAAAAAATATGCAAGTATATAATGGCAAAATTAGGTAAATAATATGTTCATACAAAATTATACAGAGGATAGAAATACCAAAAATCAATTTCGTTTCAATATTTGCTCAGATTAAAAAACATAGATTCAAAAAGGAAAATCATCAAAATACGGATTGTCAAAAACATAACAGATAACTAAACATAAATAAGTCTGACCTTAACGTCGAGCTGAAAGTCGGTTACTCCATCAACCTGATCTGTCCTTGTGAATATTTATCGCTCCCGTGCAAAATGGTGGATACGAGGTTTTTACACAACCTTGGAAGTTAACTTTCGCGCGCACACAAATCTTTACAATTTCAAAATGCAGGGCTGCACTTTCCACTTGACCAGGACGGCATTCACTGAAGAAGTTCTATTACCAGGACGGCATTCACTGATTCACTAAAGAAATTATTTCCCCAGGACGGCATTCACTGCAGAAATTATTTTACCCGGACGGCATTCACTTGAAGGAATTCTTTTACCAGGACGGCACTCAATGAAGGAATCACATTACCAGGACGGCATTCACTTGAAGAAATTCTTTTACCAGGACGGCACTCATTGAAGAAATTCTTTTACCAGGACGGCACTCATTGAAGGAATCACTTCACCAGGACGGCATTCACTTGAAGAAATTCTTTTACCAGGACGGCACTCATTGAAGAAATCACTTCACCAGGACGGCGATTAGAAGCAAAAACAAACGTTATTCCAATTCGTGTCAGGCTGACACACTAGTCTTCAATCTTCTATATCTGATAGATAATTTCTCTACAGGTGAAAGGTCGGGTGTGGGGTCAATGACTATTTACCAATTCCGCTTCTTTTTTTTAATTAAAAAAAATACTCCCGGCCGAGCTTCCATAAAATATGTAGGGGTGTATTTTACTTATACAAGTGGCTTTTCTTTTGGTGTCTAGGGGTGAGTTACTATGTCCAGGATCTTGATATTCAAAGAAACAAACTGGTAAATTACTGTTTAATTAAACATTAGATTGATTTCCGATTAAATACTGGTTTACAACACGAGCTATTTCAAGGAGCATACACTCAATTGTCGCTAAGCCTATCGACTACCACGGTGACCGAAAAACGTGGCCCGCTAAGCCTATTGACCACCACGTTGACCGAAACATGACCTCGTGCCTGTAAAACTGGAGTCTGTCTCCCTCACGTCTGCCTCGCTCTCCATCGCTCTTGCTTCTGCCTCCAAAAACCCACCATTTCGGGGGGATGACGCATATATTCGCTGAACGCGCCATCTATTGGTGAGGTTGTAACCTCACTGAAAGGAATATTTTATAACCCCAACACTTCCAATCCTACAGTATCATCTACGGATCTCTTCAGCGAGCTTAGCGAGTATTGGATAGTATTTGATAGTATTAATCCTTGAAGGAATCAAAGAGATTAGATTTAGTACCGACCTGACGTTAGTAAGGGTTCGTCTCCTTTGTCAATTCTGATAGTTAAGATTACTTAGTAGGGAAAATTAGATTTAAAGGTTAGAATTGAATGTTAGAGTTGAGTATCAGGATTAATATAGGGATTAGATAATCACTCCAGGGTTTCTACTTGTAGTTTGAACTTGTATTTGTTATTTGTGTGATGTTAATAAATATTTGTAATTATGGCTTTCGTTGGTGATAATATGTTTCCTTCCACACTTAGAGACGCGCCGGGCAATGTGAACCCAGTCCAAGATAGGACAGGGGCACGACAACCTTATGTGCTAAAGGATGTGATGTTTCGTAATTCTTTATGTGGTGTTTTATGGTTGCTGCTAAGAGAAAAGGTGAAGATTTTACACCGAAAATAACTGTTTTGTTTCTATAAATTTTAAAATTATTTGGAGAAAATTATCTGACCAAAGAAATTTTTGACAATCCCTATCTTCTTCAGCTAAAACTATTTGAAGGAAAGCCTTTTCCACATCGGAAACTAATCCTATTCTAAATTCTCTAAATTTTAAAAGTAAAATCAATAAATTTGGATTTAGGTTAGGTCCTGCCTTTAAATTATCATTTAACGAGAAACAATTTTTTCCTTTGATGAAGCGTCAAATACAATTATCAATTTAGTTGTTTCTTTATCATTTCTGATTATGGGATGATGTGGCATATAATAAATAAGATTTTGATTTAAATTTTCAGTATTTTCTGATTCTATAATTCCGTCTATCAGTTGACTATCTAAAACACTAGTATAATTTTCATACAAAGAATTTTCTTCCCTAAATCGTGATGTCAAACCCTTTAATCTATTTTTTGCCAAATTAAAATTACTAGTCATATTTACTTCATCCTTAAAAGGCAATTTAACCTCGTATCTACCATTTTTAAATCTTATATTTTGTTCAAATTGTTTTAATGTTTCTTCCTCAGATGATTCCCTTTCTATGTTGTCCGTCATACCTTAATTGTCAATTTCCCAAATTTTACGCATTTGAGAATTGATATCCTCCAATGAATAACTTTCCGAATTGCAATTTGATTGGTATTCACAAAAACACAAATTTTATACTAAAGAATCTATATTTTTTCTTAAATTATTATTGCCCGTTAACGTCCACCCAAATATTGTTTCAACACAAAATAGCTTTCTATTTACCTTTTTAATACAACCAGTATGAAACTGCTAGTAAAGATCCTCTCCTATTAAAACATTAATCTCTTTATCGCTTTGAGAAAGACATAAGATTGGGTGTTGGAAGAACTGCATTTGTAATAGTATCTGAAACTAATAATTCACATTCCACGCTCTTCTCGGGTTGTTTTTTATTGCTAATCATGATCTTGACCACATCAAATATCTTTTCGTTAGGTTCTCTATTTCCGAATGTATAATCGAACAAATGTTCTTTTCCTATTACTGGAAGATTAAGCCATTCAGCTAAATTCTTACAAATAAATGACCTCATACTTCCTGAATCAAATAATAAATTAGCTTCAATCCATGTATTTTGGAATCGTAAATCAACTACGCATGTTTGAAGAAATACTGACTGCGACCCATCCTGCATTTGATCTAAGTTCGAAATACTAGATACAAAAGCTAAATTTTCTGTTTTATTTTGAGCCATTTCCCTATTCATTTCGCTTTGCGTCTTTTGAAAACAAATCGATTCGTGATGAGATTTTTTCTTACATTTTTTACAGGGTTGAATTTTAGAATGACATTGAGAACTTAAATGTGATCGCTTAAAGCATTTGAAGCATCTCCCTTCACCTTTTAATTAATTTATTTTTTCTGATACGGGAAATGATTCACAGTAGAAAGAATTATGCTCTGAATTACAAAATAAACAATTTGATTTAATATTTGTACTTAATGTTGTAGCGGTAGGAATACTACAATTAAATGGTTTTTTGAAACCTTCTTCTTGAGAATAATTATTAGGATAATAACTTTTGTTTCTTTTAGGTTCATGCAATCAATAAGAATTTTCGCGGCATTCCAACTCTGTTTTTAGAAATTTAACTAGTTCCAAACATCAAATTGTGAATTAGATTTTCTTTTACGATTATATTCCAAACTAATATCGTCTGGAATTAATTTCAATAATGTAGGACACAAAAGTTGGCCATAGGTACCAGATACTACATTTAAACATTCATATTAATTTCTAGTTCCTCATATAAACGACGTATCGCCCTTATGTTTGAAGAATTTTTAACGGATTCTAAGTTAAGTAATTTATTCATATGGCTGTTAATTATGAGATCTTCGCGACCAAATCTCGATTTAAGTAAACTTATGCTCTTTTCGTAATTTTCTTTAGTTTATGCAAACCCTTTAATAGCATTTAATGCTACTCCTCCAAGTAAACCCTTTAAATAAGTAAATTTTTGTACAGTGGGCAAAAAAAGTGTTGGCAATTGTCTATAATTGATCATATTAGCTTACAAAGGAAATGATTGACAATTTTAACTGGACATAACGAACACAGGAGGTAATAAACACACAAATCTAATGAAACTTTCATTTTAATATGCCTTTTACACAAAATATACAACAAAAACGTAAATTTGCATGTCAAAAAAGTATTGGCAAAGTTCTAACTGTTATGCAAATTTTGTCATGTTGAGGTTACGTGTTTAACTGATAAGAAAGCCTGTTAGCATAAAGTCTGCAGTGCTATTTCAAAAATTTTAAAACACGTTATTTTGTTAATGCTGTGATAAAATGGCTTCGAAATCGTAGGAGTTGGATGTTAATGTTAAAAACATGATTATTCAGCTCAGAAATGAGGGTTTAACTTGCGCTATAGGAATACAACTGAACATAAGTTTATTTACTGTCAGAAGTGTTGTAAAAAAGTTCAACGAGACAGGATCCACAGAAAATAAGGTTGGAAGTGGACGGCCTGGAATATTTTCTGCAAGGGAGAAACGTAGCATTATCAAAGAGGTTAAGAAAAATCCCAAAATAAGTGCACCCCAGTTAGCCAAAGATGTTGCTAATACTTCGCATAAAACTTTTAATGTACAGACTGTCAGGGTCACGCGGTAAATTTATTCTATTACTCATTAGTGACGTAATGATGTAATGGTTTAAACGAGCTGCTTGTGTATCTTGTCTTTGGCAAGGAGCCAAAAGAATGTAGTAGATAGATTTCTCTCGAATAAAATGGTGAATTGATGTTGCTCTGATGAGTTTAGTTTTCCTATAGTATGAATTGGGTTCACGGCTGACATTTGTGCGGGGAAACCCCAATGGATTTCGAATCGTTTCGAAGATTAAGGATTTTAAACTTTTTTGAAGATTGAGGATTTCGAATTGGTTCAAGAATAAGAATTGCGAACTGTTGGGAAGCTTGGCAACATCGAAACTGTTTTGAAGATTGTGAATTCCAGTTATATCCAACGGTTGATAAAATGGCGTTTTTAGGAAGAGCTTTGAAGGTAGATTTGAAGTGTTTGGCGGAAGAATTAGGAGAAACTGTAACGGAAGAAATGAAAGTTTCTGCTTTAAAAAATATGATATTAGCAAGTAAAGAGTATGAAGAGGTGTTCGCGAAAGAATTACTGCACAGAATAGTAAGTGAAAGAGAAGCAATAAAGTGTCAAGAAAGAGAAGATGAAATTAAGCGTCAAGAAAGAGAAGATGAAATTAAGCGTCAAGAAAGAGAATATGAATTAGAAAAGTTGAGAATAGAAGCTTCGATAAGGAATAATGGTTTTAGGAGAGAGATGGACTCTCAGAATGAAGGAATACAAGAACACGTACCAGTTGGATTGCAAAAATTAATGCGTACTTTTGACCCTAAAGAAGGTGATATAAGTTTTTACTTAATACTGTTTGAAAGACAAGCACGAAGAGTTCATATTAAAGAAGAAGACTGGGTTACGAATCTTGTTGGACTATTGCCGTTAGAAATGGCGAATTTGATTGCCAGGGAACCTGAGGAAAAGGCAAATGACTATGAACATATAAAAAGTATGTTATTAAAAAGATTTAAATTGAGCCCAGAAGCATTTAAAATAAAATTTAAGAGGCATTGTAAATCGACCGAGTACACTTGGCGAGATTTTGGATTTGAGTTGGCGAACTATTTTAATGAGTGGATTTCGGGACTAAATATCTACAATTTTGACAGTCTGAAACAACTTGTCATTGTAGAACAGATGAAGGGACAAGTATCCAGGGATATACAACAACATTTTATTGATGATTGGGGTAGAATTGTAACAGTTGACGATCTTGCTGAGAAGTTAGATGATTATGAAAACGCAAGGCAATATAATCAGGCCACTAAAGCTACTTCTTCTCAACCATATAGAAATTTCTATCGGGAAAAGCCTGGCACGTTCAATAGAAGATGCCATACACTGAGTGAAGGATATAGACAAGAATCTAACAACCGCAGTGGATACGATAAGCGAAATTCTTTCCAAAAACCAGTTACATGTTTCAATTGTGGGCGAGTAGGACATTTTGCGACATTTTGCAGGGATAAGAAAGATGGGAGAGAAAAGACCGAGGGTAAAGTTGCTGAGGTAAAGGTATCTGAAGTGCAAGTGGCTGAAGTCAAAGTAGTTGAGGATGAAAGCAAAGTAGTCACAGCGAGATTCAATGGCGAAGTTTTAATGGAAAATAAGAAATGCAGTGCAGTTCAATTAAAAATGTCGGATCTTAAAATAGTGAAAATTTCTTATGGTGGAGTAGAATATGAAGCTGTAGTAGATTCAGGTGCACAAATTAGCGTGTTTAAAAGCAGTGTAGTAGGGAAAGAAGTCGATTACAAAGGATATATAATGTTGCAACCTGCATTTGGTGATTGTTTAAAGGCTGAACTAAAAGAAGTGGATATTGGTTTGGTAACGAACGGGTATATTACGCCGGTAATTAAAACGGTGGTGGCAACTGTGGACAGACTGAACGCTGATATATTATTAGATACTGAAACTTATGAAGCATTATTAGAACAAGAAAGAATATACAATCCCAGATTTACAGCCGCTGAAAACTTAAGATCAGATTCCCCCAAAAAATTGTTAGATGAAAGTGTAAATACTGAGGAGGAAGAACAGTAGCCAACAATAACAGAATATGATGAGGAGAATGAAAATAACACCGAAAAATTCAAGAAACAGCAAAAGAGTTGCGATACTCTTCAAGAAGCATGGAATTTTGCTAAGCGGAAAAAAGGAGGATATGTGATAGAAAACGATATCCTGGTACCATGAAGAGCTGTTGTGCGGAAATAGGATAAAACAGTTAGTGATTCCGGAAATTAGGAAGAGGAAGATACTAGAAATTGCACATGAATCAGTGTTCGGAGCACATCTAGGAGCTCATAAAACAATTCAGAGAATCAAGTTTTCATTTTATTGGCCAGGAATGGTGAAGGAGATTAAAGCATATTGTAGTTCTTGTCATGGTTGTCAGTGCAGAAAAGTAATTCGTTCGGTTGACAAAATTCCAATAACACCTGTGTCTCGTCCTGAATTACCATTCCAAGTGGTAAACGTTGATCTAATTGGTCCTGTAGATCCAGTATCGTCACAGGGACATAGATATATACTTCGTTTGATGGATCAGCATTCTAGATGGCCGGAAGCAGTCCCGCTCAAGTCACTAACGGCTAAGAGTACATGTGAAGCACTGCTCGAAATATTCAGTAGAATAGGCATTCCAGAAGTGATCGTAATGGACAATGCAAAAAATTTTACAGCAAGTTGAACGCAAGAGTTTTTGAAGATTTTAGGAGCTTGCCCATGTTTTTCGACACCATACCATCCAGAAGGAAACGGGTTAATTGAGAGATGGAACCAGAATCTCAAGAACATGTTGCATCACATTATTAGAGAGGAAGGAAGAAGTTGGCATAGGCATATACCGTTTTTACTATGGGCTTATCGGGAAGTTCCCAATGCAACTACCGGGGTACCACCTTTTTTGCTAATGTATGGAAGGGAGCCGAAAGGTCCGTTGTCTATATCGAAGTCAATTTGGACTGGAAACACGTTATTACCTCTGAATATGAAGGGATCAGTAGAGAGTTATTTGAAAAAATTAAAGGAAAAGTTAGAAGTGTCAACTGCGAGGCAAAGTTAACAAGTGATGTGCAACAAGGTAACTACGCTAAGTATTATAACAGGCAAAAGAAACATCGAGAATTTGCACCAGGGGATCAAGTGCTTGTTTTGGTACCTGATTCAACGAATAAACTATATTCTAGATGGACAGGTCCAGTAAAAGTTGTTAAAAGAGGAAAAGCAAATTCATATCATTTGCAGATGCCTGAAGGTAACTTAAGATTACTGCATGTTAAAAAGATTAGAGAATACAAAGCGAGAGTTCAAACGGTTGGAGTTGTTTATGATATCGATGATGAATTTGGTGAGATATATGAAACGCCAACAGTTCCTGCTGCTGAGAAAAATGATGAAGCATTGGACAGAGTGAAGTTGGATTACTTATCTAAGAAGCAACAAAATCAACTAAAAGATTTGTTACATCGACACAGAAGGTTGTTTTCTGGAAAAATAAAAAGAGCTAAAGTTGGTGAACACGTAATAAAACTGAAGGCTGAGGAGGAGAAGATGAAACCCAAAACTTATAAGATAGCGGAAAACTTAAAGAGGAAAGTAGACGCACAGATAGACGAATTGTTAGAGTTAGGTCTGATTGAACCTGTTGTAAGTGAAATAGCACACCCAGTAGTATGTGTTCATAAAAAGATCGAACACTTAGGTTATGCATAGATTTCAGAAGTTTGAATGCTCTTACCGTACCGGACGCATATCCAATGGAGAATATGATGGAGTTGAATTTCTTAGTAGGGAAGAAAAAATTTATTACTGTTCTAGATATGTTGAAAGGATATTGGCCTATACCAATGGAAGACAGCAGCAAACATCTAACAGCGTTCCGTACTCATCGAGGACAGTACCAGTGGAATGTATTACCATTTGGGTTAAGAAACGCTGCTGCAACCTACCAAAGAGCCATGTCTAAAGTGGTCCAAACTATATCTGGCTTTGCATGCGCGTATATCGACGATTTAGCCGTATTCTCTGATACATGGGAAGAACATTTAGATCATCTGGAAGAAGTTTTCAAAAGATTGGAGCATTTTAACTTCTCAGTGAATTTAGGAAAGTGTGAGTTTGCAAGACAACAAGTTAAATACTTAGGACATGTCATTGGTTCAGGTAGACATTCACCTGACAAAGAAAGAATAAAACCGATTCAGAACTTAGAGGCACCAACGAACAAGAAGCAACTGAGAAGTGCATTAGGATTATGCAATTTTTATAGACAGTATATTCCGAACTTTGCAAAAATTGCTCTACCATTGGCGGAGCTCACGAAAAAGAAAGTCCCTAATGAGATTCCATGGAGCAAGGAGGCTGAAAATGCTTTCAAGGAGTTGAAGACAGCACTATGTGGAATTACAGAATTGCAAGTCCCAGACATAGATAAACCGTACTACTTGCATACGGACGCATCTCAGACGGCGGTCGGATGTTGTCTAGGTCAGTCGGATGGAGAAGACAACATTCATCCCATAGCTTTCGGGAGCCAGAAACTGAATCCAAGCCAACAAAAGTGGTCAACAATTGAGAGGGAAGCGTATGCTATTATTTGGGCTCTGAAAAGATTTGAAACTTTACTGTGCGGAGCAAAGATATTCTTACTAACCGATCATAATCCCCTACTGTTTCTTACTAGTGCTGCATCCCAATGTCCGAGATTACAACGGTGGGCTTTGGCAATTCAACGCCATGAAATTGAAGCAAGTCACATAAAAGGATCTAAACTAGTTAATGCAGATGCGCTATCCAGACTGTAAGTGTAAACCATAGTTAAATAAGAACTTTTAGAAGATTTAAGAATAATTGAGCTTTAAAACATTTCTTTTTGCTTTATTTTTAGATGATTAAGTTAAGTTGTATATTTGTGTAAAATTTAATGTGTTGGTTTTTTTATGTAGTGTATAATCTTAAGATAGTGCTTAAGCAGTGTTTTTTTGTGGGTGTAACGTGTGACCCTTAGGTTGTTTTAGCCATATTTGATCTTCGGATCTAATATGATTCTTGGGGGGAAGGTGTCAGGGTCACGCGGTAAATTTATTATATTACTCATTGGTGACGTAATGAAGTAATGGTTTAAACGAGCTGCTTGTGTATCTTGTCTTTGGCAAGGAGCCAAAAGAATGTAGTAGATAGATTTCTCTCGAATAAAATGGTGAATTGATGTTGCTCTGATGAGTTTAGTTTTCCTTTAGTATGAATTGGGTTCACGGCTGACACAGACTATACGTAATGTTTTACATGAAGAAAGTTATTATGGAAGGGCAGCTAGAAATAAACCTTTCATTTCGGAAAGAAACATAAGAAAGAGATAAGATTTTGCAAAATCTCATGTTAATTTATCAGATGAGTTTTGGAACACAGTTGTTTTTTCCGACGAATCGAAGTTTAACATTTTCGGGAGTGATGGACGACACTATGTGAGTAGAAAGCCAAACACCGAACTGGAAAAACAACATTTAACACCGACTGTGAAACATGGTCGAGGGAGCGTCTTAGTTTGAGGCTGTATGGCAGCAAACGGAGCTTAACTGTAAACTGTGCTTCATTAATGGTATTATGACAGCACGTACGTACATCGACATATTGCGCCATAATTTGCAATCCAGTGCCCAAAAACTTGGCTTAGGAACAACATTTGTGTTTCAACAAGACAATGACCCTAAGCATACAGCGAACCTCATCCGGTAGTGGTTACTGTATAACTCTCCTCGCCAGTTAAAGACACCGCCTCAATCGCCTGACATAAATCCAATTGAGAATTTATGGCACAAATTGGACGTAGAAGTCAGGAAACAAACTTTCGTGTAAAGACGAACTTAAGCGTATACTCCTGCAAGAATGGCACAAAATTCAAAATAGTACAACCAAGACTTTGGTTTTCTCTATGAGAAATAGATTACAAGCTGTTATAAATGCAAAAGGTATGCATACTAAGTATTAAACATATCCTGATTTTGTTCTCACATTTTACTTTTTATTTTACCAATACTTTTTTGACATGCAAAAATACGTTTTTTTTTGTATATTTTCTGTAAAAGACATATTAAAATGAAAGTTTCATTAGATTTGTGTGTTTATTACCTCCTGTGTTCGTTATGTCCAGTTAAAATTGTCAAGCATTTTCTTTGTTAGCTAATTTGATCTATTATAGGCAATTGCCAATACTTTTTTTACCCACTGTACTTCTGTTAAACAACCGTTTTCATGTATGGCTGTTTGGAACTCATTCCAAAACTCAAGCCATGGAATTGAATCCCCAAAAAACTTATTTATATTAAGCTTAGGAAGTTTTACAAATTTAGATTCCGAAACAATTTTAGTTCCCTCACTGATAAAACTATCCAATGAGTAATCGGTATCATTTCTATTTAAAATCTTAGTATTTTCTTTTATAAATCTAGATATTCTCGATAATCATTTTATTATATTTTCGGAATATTCCTCACTTGATGCAACTTCCTTTTCAATTTCTTCCGAATTTATGAGAGATTCAATTTTTTCATTTAATTTCTTCAAACTATTCTGTTTATCAAGTAATTGTTCTTTGCATTCAATTAGATCTTCTATTTTAATTTCATGAGAAATAGATTCATCTTTAATTATACATTCAATTTTCGTTATTAGTTTAGTCGTTAGAGATCTAATCATTTTCCTTTTACTTTTAACGTCTTTGTGAGATCCACTTTATAAATTTCAGTTTATTATGTTAAAAGCAAAACAGTTATTTAAATTTATTATTTTGTTCACGTGAATTTATTTATCATTGTTTAATTTTTTGTCACAGTGAACTGAACGTTATTGCAAAAGTATATTATTTTGTACGCTGTGGCAACAAGGAAGTGCTCGTTCTGTTTTGTTTAATTAAAAGTATTCCATGAAAAAATTGTTTATAACTAGGTGAGTCTTGGACTCTAGTTAGCATGTTAATTTGTGAAATAAATGAGATTTGGCAGTATTAATAGTTTGGAGTATTAATTTTCAATACAAGAAACTTTTTATTTTTACGATAGTCTTCTAGTTGCTTTTCCATTTTTATAAAAGATATATAATCGCCTACCTGATATTAGTTGATTCGAGCGAGCTTACAGTTTCACGTTTGGGTGCCAAATATTGTATTTCCTTAATTAATATATTCCATGGTCAGGTAGACTATTATAATGTCAATGTATCTTTCATTCTCTATTCAATAATTCAGTTCATCTTGTCGTAGTCTATCACTACGTCTAAGATTATTAACTCCCCTTCTTGTATTATCTAAATCTGAATGTGTTGAAATCATGATTAATTACTACTTATTAATAAATCAATCTTATTTATTGACTTTTCTTAATTGAGAGATTACACAAATACTATTCAAGTTTTAAGAACAATAAAACACAGTGGAGTATGAGAAGAATTCCATTATGAACGACGGAATCCTAACTGAATCCACGGTAGTCGACGCGTATAATTAAGCTACACACTTATATTTAATTTGGGAAATTGAACTAACCTGATATCTTTAGTTATGGCAGGTTCTTCTAAATACTTCTTCAATATTTGGATTCCTTTAATAAGTGGCTTCAATCTCAGCTATTTCTCAGTTCCGTCTCGAACCCATTTTATATATACTTTTCAATAGACTCTTCTCTCGACGAATATATTTCCACTAGAAAAACTACTCTCTCAAAATCCCCTTCTCTTCATTTCATTTCTCCCTTTTATATCTTTTTCGAACTCGCTAAACCCGAAAATATCTCATTTGTATAAGTCACACTTTTGGCTCTCGGAGGAGATTGGTTGAAATAAATAAAACATTTTAAAGAATGCGAGAGAAGGTTAGTGAAACGCGTAAGCACCCGTCACAATCTTTTGGCATTTGTTTATTTTGCAGACAACACGGAAGACATGTACACAACACAAAGAACATTAGTAGATAAGAAATGCCGATTCTGCGGTAAAAGGGGGGGGCAGAGTTGAGTTGTTTTTCACCTGCTGTTGAGTTGAGTTGTTTTTCACCTGCTATAGTTTTGGTTTTCGAGGTGCAGGCTACGCAGGTAGGGGTCGAGTTGAGTTGTTTTCTCCTACTGCTAAGTTGAGTGGTTTTTAAATGTGTAAAAAATTTAAGTATAGAATGTTAAAAGTGCTCATGGCGCAACCTATTGATTAAAATATACACTAATTATTAGATTGAAAAATGGTTGAAAAAAATAACACTCAAATAAAAAATTAATCTGGATTCAAACTCGCAGCCTCAGGACAAAATGTCTCCATAGGACAATAGTTTTTCAGTTACGCTAACCATTGTCCTATGAAGGCATACAGACCTGAAGAAAACTGAGGTTTATAATCTAATGAATTTAAGTTTGACGGCGGAGCAGATGGCGACATTTTTTAAAATCATTTTCTTAATTAAAATGAAATAAAAAGAATATTTACATTGTTTTGATAACAAATGTGATGTAGTGTACTCGTAATCTGTGTGAACAGGTTACGATTTAACTTGTCTTAGCTTGTCTGATCTTGATTCTACAAGATGGCGACTGAATTCTACGTCAGAAACTATCTTAGTGCTTAGAGTGGATGAATACATTGCTTTCAACCACTCAGCGAACTCCGCTCAAGTGTAATTCGGTCAATATGCTTTAGATCCTTATCAGATCGAAGTTCCAGATTCATTTCGTTTGTCAGTATTGTGGTGGGCTGTATTCAACAAGAAAAAATTTGACGATGTCTGAAACACATATCGAAAAACGAAAGCTTGGAAAGGCTATGGAATCTTATGCAAATAAGAAAGCAAGAAGAGAAGTTTCAAAAGTAAGTATCAAAATTAAATAAATTTAATACGTAGTTTTTATATAATGTTTTTTACACTTTCTAATCTTTTTTTTTTAATTTTATATTATTTTCAGAATTATGGAAAATTTACCGAGGATTACATACCAGATGGAATATTTGCAATTGGAAATGATGTTTTTGCCTTTGCAAGCACCTATTATGATTCCGTATCAGTACACATAAGGCGTTTCAAGAAGTATGGAAAAACCTACTATCCAATTCCTGAGGGAATAACATTAGTCCCGGGGTGGATCGAATATATCATGCGTAAAAAGAAAGTGCCGGAATCTCTGGAGGAATTACCAAGTGGACTTTTCCCTCCTGAACGAGACATTCAAATAACAAGTGAGAACTTAGTTGATTTTACTTTTAAGCGCATTAATACGGTCCGGATGAAGAACCCACTTTTAAAGAAATCATGATATCCCGAGAGCAGTGGGCTGAAATGATTGAAAAATATGGTGCTATTGGAAATGCTGTTATAGACAATATGTTTCAGTGTATAGACTTTTTAACTGCATATAAAACCTTCTGCGACGGTCCCATTGAAAACGCATTACCTTTTTCTTTGGACGTTAGTCTGGGTCAACGATACTTGACGCAAATTTTGAAAAAATCTATTTGTAGCCTCCTGAACGAAAAAGGACTGAAACAACCTCAGAAACTCGCTGAGGAGTTATGGGGGAACCGAGAAGAAACATTTAATTCACATGCTTTGTCACTTGAAGCTAATGAGATAGCTGATTGTTTTATAATAATCTTTTTGAAAATGTACACTTTTTACTGTTAAAACCTGTAAATTATGTAACTGAAAATTTTTTGGAAAATCTTCGCTTAGATATTATTTTAAGAGAAGTAAGAGACATGTTATGTTCATCTGATTGTTTTGAATATTATGAGGATTTTGTTTAAAAAATATTGCATACTGACTTTATAAGTTTTACACAGTATTTCGTTCCTATAAATCTGAATAAATTGTTTTTTTTTATGCTTGATTTGAGTTAATATTATTTTTGTTGTTTGTTAGTTTAATATTTGTGTTGAAATAAGTTTCACATTTAAAATATATATATAAGTTTTTTTTTCTTTCATTTTTTTTTAAGAAACTATCTAAGTATGTTTAAGAACAAGTGATATTTTAATTATATTTTGTATAAAAGTAAGGAAAATTTATGCTCATGTTTTTAAACATAAACCCTTTGCCTTTCCGAAAAAGTATAAATTGAATGACTATTAATAGTAATAGTCATTCAATCAAGTCCTGTTCGTCGGTAACAATGTATCAAGATTTAGCAACGTTTTACGAAAATCCCGAAGTTCCAAGTAGCTTCGGGGGTGTGGAGGCATTACATCACTCTTTAAAAGGGAAATATAGTAAAAAAGATGTAAAACAATGGTTATCACAGAAAGATGCTTACACTCTTCATAAACCTGTTCGACATAAGTTTCAGCGGAATCGAGTATTTGTAAGTGATATTGATCGTCAGTTTCAAGCGGATTTAGTCGATATGCAATCTTTAGCAGAATTTAATAAGGGTTATAAGTATTTGTTAACTTGCATTGATTTATTTTCAAAATTTGCTTGGGCAATTCCTTTGAAAGATAAATTTGGAAAAAGTGTAAAGTCTGCGCTAGAAATTATTTTTAAAAAATGGAAGCCAAAAGTGTTGCAAACAGATGCCGGTAAGGAGTTTTTAAATAAAATAGTTCAAAATTATTTGAAAAATATGAGCGTAAAATTTTTTTCTACATATAACGAAACTAAAGCTAGCGTAGTTGAAAGGTTAAATCGGACGTTAAAAACAAAAATGTGGAAATATTTCACTGAATTTAATATTAAAAATTACATTGACGTCATTGATAAATTAATGCACAGTTATAATCACTCGTATCACCGTTCAATTAAAATGGAGCCTGCTTCTGTAAGTAGGCATAACAGGAAGCAAGTATTAAATAATTTATATGGTGATCTAAGAAATGAGAAACCTAAAGCCCCTAAATTTAAAATTGATGATGTTGTGCGCATTAATAAGCAAAAACTTCTCTTTGAAAAAGGATATGAACAAAACTGGAGTAGAGAATTTTTCACAGTTTATGAAATCGTGCAAAGAATTCCGATCGTTTATAGATAAGAGATTTACAAGGTGAAGAGATTAAAGGTACTTATTACGAAGCAGAATTACAAAAAGTTGTCGACTCTGGTTTCTATCCTGTAGAGAATGTCATTAAACAAAGAAAAAGACGAGGAATCAATGAATATTTTGTTAAATTTTTAGGTTATCCTGAAAAGTTTAATGATTGGGTGACTGATATTCAAAAAGTATAAATAATTAAATTTTTTTCTTACGGTCTCATTTTTAAAATGTCTTTCTACATAACATTACCTTCTGATAGTTCTATGAATTTCTTTCCAGAAAACAAAATATCTCATTTCAAAACTCAGTTACCCTCCCCCATTTATTTAAATGGTGAATGGGAAGTGGGATTGTCTGAAATCATCTACCCTCATTATTGGCTTAACGTAAATGAAAATAACAATTATTTTCGATACAAAGTGGGTGACAGTAATATCTCTTCAACCGTTAAGCAAACAATTGATGTGGGGTGTTATGAAACAATGTTTGATATTATATCAGCCATACAGCTTGCTTTACCAAAAAATCCTAGTTGGTTCACAATACATTACAATAAAGCATCGAAACGGGTGAAAATTAATGCGATTCAAGGTAGCAGTCTTCATTTAGAGAATTTAGGCGAATTGTTAGGATTCAAACGCAACGCAATCATAACGGGTAACATGAAAAGCGAATTCATTGCTGATGCATGGTCTAATTTTTCGGTTTTTTACGTTTACTCCGATCTAATTTCATCTCAAATTGTGGGAGATACACAAGCTCCTTTATTGCGAATCGTTCGAACTAAAGGTGAAGACGGGGAAACGATTAGTCAATATTATGATAGACCTCAATACTTACCTTTAGTGAGACACTCGTTTCAAACTATTCAAGCTGAACTGAGACTCAATTTAGGTGATTTTGTTCCCTTTGAAAGAGGTCAAGTGATCACATAGTGCTTCATTTTCGCATGAGGCAGATACTCTAAATAAAACAGTGCATTTCTCATACCCTCATTTGAAGATAAAAGCGCCAAGATGAGCTTACCATACGTTTGCTGTACTAAAAGATTTGAAGACCTTTATGCAGGTCAGATCGGCTCGGGTCTGACTCATTACACAAGGGCATTAGTTTTCAAAAGGGTTATGGAATCGGAGGAATATTTCGCCGATTGTTTAGAGCGGCCTTACCTTTTTTAGTTAAAGGAGGTAAAACTATTGGAAAATAAGTATTAATAACAGGGAGTCGTGTTGCCTCTGATGTATTGACAGGAGAAAAATTTAAAAAAGCCGTAAAAACAAGAAGCAGAGAAAGTGGGAAAAAATTAGCTCAGAAAGCTATTGATAGAGTTCAATCTATGGTGGGGAAAGGACAATATAAAAGAAAGCGTAAGAAACAGAAAAAATTCATTTCATCCAAAGCACGTAAAGTGAGTGTACGCGATATTTTCGATTCGTAAAAATGGCCTTTTTTCTTAAAGATTCTCCTGAATGTGTTAAATCTGAATTGGAACTTTTCAACTTACCGGGTACTCAAACAGTTATTCAAGATGGGCAGTGGAAACAATTTCACCCTCTTTCTAACGTTTTCGATAACGCACCTGTAGAATTTCACATTTCTGGAAGTGCAGAAGATTACATAAATCTCAGTCAAACACAATTATACGTAAAAGCGAAAATAGTAAAAGTGGACAATACACTGATTACTAAAGATGATGCTATAGGGCCTGTGAATTTATTTCTACATTCATTATTTTCTCAAGTAGATGTATCCTTAAATGATCACGTGGTTTCCAATTCCAGTAATACATATCCCTATCGATCTTTTATTGAAACTCTCTTAAACCATGGATACGACAGCAAAACTTCCCAATTAACGGCTGAACTATTTTACAAGGATTCTGATGATAGTCTCAAGAAAAGAACTGAATTTTTTAAAGAAAGTGCAACTGTAGACATGATTGGTTGCATATATTCAAATTTATTTTATCAAGATCGTCTTTTACTCAATTAAGTGGATTTAAAAATAAAATTAATACGAAGCAAGCCCGAATTTTGTTTGCAAGGATCTGTAGGATTTAAAGTTGTTTTGGATCACGTTTCTTTATTCATACGAAAAGTTCGCGTGAATCCTGGAGTTATTCTTGGTCATGCGAAAGCACTGGAAAAAACAAGCGCAAAATATCTCATTAACCGAGTTCTGTGCAAGTGTATTCGATTCCTAAAGGAAGTATGTCTTTTATTCAAGATAACATATTTTCAGGCCAAATGCCGAAAAAAGTTTTTGTAGGATGTGTTGATAATGAAGCTTTTCACGGCGCATTTTCAAAATCTCAGTATGAGTTTAAACATTTTAATTTAAATTTTGTTGGAGTGTATGTGGATGGACAACCAGTGCCTCACAATCCATTAGAACCCGATTTTTCTAAAGATCAATACATACGTGTCTATCAAACTCTATTTGTTGGGACCGATCGAATGGGCCAAGACAGAGGTATATTTATTTCTAGAAAAGAAAATAAGGATTCAAATACATTATTTGAATTTAACCTCTCACCGGATTTATGTTCTTCAGGAGAACATTTAAGTCTGATAAAACATAGCAATTTGCGATTAGAACTAAAATTCAGCAAATCTTTAGAACAAACCGTATGTATTATCGTTTTCGCCGAGTTCGAAAATTTAATCGAAATAAACAAATCGAGAAATATCTTGTATGATTTCGGAAATTAAAGAATAGATGGAATGCAACTGTTTACAGTCTTATCTCAAGAGAAGACTACATCCCCCTATTTTCAAGGTGTTTATTCTAGAGATACGCTCCCTCCTCTGCAAGAAAACATGTGTGCTATTGTAAATTCTGACGACTCATCGCAGCATGGAACATACTGGTTATCATTATTTGTGAATGATAAAAGAGAATTAGAATTTTATGACTCGTTTGGACAACCTCCTGCATTCTATAACATTAGTACTACTACCTATTTAGATGTATTATGGAATTCCAAAGTGTTTCAATCGCCAACATCCAATGTTTGCGGACAATACTGTATTTACTTTTTATTCAAACGCAGCCAAAGCTATTCTATGTATTATATTTTAAATCAATTGCATATAAATGATTTTATTATGTATCAATTTGTAAAGAAGCGATATGGAGTAAGATTTGTGTTTAGAAAATAATAAAATGGAATGAAACTAAATATTTGTGTCTTATTTTTTCCTCAAAAAATTAATGTATTTTCTTATAATAATTTTTCCCCTTTAAATTAATATATTTTTAATAATAATTCCCCCCCCCTCAAAATATTAATATTTTTTTTTATAAAAAATTTTTCTCAAAAAATTATTATAATTTTATTTAATTGCTGTTATCTTTTTGAAACTTTTAAATTTTATCAAATTAATATGTTTTCACCTGAAAAAGAAAAATGTTCAAATCATAAAGAGACAATTTTTTTTTAATCAAATGAGTAACATTTTTTTAAAAGTTTCAACAATGCATTTCTCTGAGCATACATTATTGGTTTCTTGATAATTTTGTTATTCTGATACAATTTTTTATTTACATCTAGATTTTTCGGTAAATTTACATCATTCAAAGTTTTTAAAATACATATCTTCCTTCAGGTGCCGATTTTCGGTTCCGCAGAAGATCATTTACGAAGAATACAATATCGAGGTTGATATACATAAAAAACATCTCCAGGAAACATACCTGTGAGCACACGCAAGGATTCATCAGTTTCAGGTTTTAAATCAATAATTAAGTATCTGTACGGTTTTGATGTGGCATCTGCGTAACATTCTTGAAAAAATTTCACTTTACGAGGATATAATTGGCGCCCTAAATGTGTAATTTGGGATTGATCTCTTCGATTCTTAAATAATAAACGATAATGAACGTTTAAAGAAATTTCTCTAATTTCTTTCCCTTTATGAAAAATATTCTGTACCACAAAAATTATACTCAAATTTTTATGATGTGAATATTTTACAAATAATTTTGTTAATTTGGGTTCATTCCCTAACTCCCCCATAAGATCATCTATAACATTTAACGCATTCGAATACTGGTGCACATTAGATGGAATACCTTCATGAAAAGAAATATTCGACATTTCTTCATATAACTTTTGGTAAACCCCATAACACCAAACAATTTGTTTAGGAAAAGGTTTAATCATTTTATTTTCAATTAATTTTTAACGAACTGACTTTTGCCGCTACCAGATGGTCCAGCCAAGATTAGAGTAAATGGATGAACTAATTAGAGAGAATCCATGATTAAACTAAATAATTTTTATCAATGATGCTGCTATTTATACTACGAGTCAGTTAATTCTATAAATTTTATTTTGCGCGATAACAAAAACAAAAATTCATAAATTCTTTTCCTTGTCAGTGATCGTATGTTGTATCCTGCATTTTCAAGTCTTGATTCGTTATCAGATAAAAAAGAGACCCCGATAGAGACCATTCAGTAGAATATTTTCTCATAGTATTCTAACAACGTAGCATTGATACAGTCCAACGCTCCCCTATTCATATCTAGTTTGATGGATTAGAGCAGCTTGGGGGCAAAACACGTGGCTTTGGGGCTTTCATTATTTCGTCTCGACGTCAGTGGGTCTGTAGTTTGAATGGGCAGGACGAAGTCTTGCTGTTTATCTATTCATATACCCTGTCTGACTTAGCAGACTGACGCCTCGGAAAACGGCAGGCAGTAAGGGACCAGATGTTCGGAGGAACCTTGTGTCGCCGGTGAGTGCGAAAAGGATCAGAGAGGTCATTGTTAGATCCACGCCAATAGGGGCGCTAATGGGTCTGCGTGCCGTGGGCATATTTCTGTTTGGCCAACCAATGAGAAGTGATGAGGGGCGTGTACTATCCACCCCCCGGAGTTTAAAAGGAGACCAGACGAGGTTGATAACATGTTTCAAATAGCCCATTCGCTCCGTCGAATTTATGGTGTGCCCATGATCGCTATAGGGTAGCTGAACACTAAATTTGTTTGAAGATTTAATAGTAAGTGAAGAAACGTTCTATAATTTATACGGCTTCATTATGTCTACTTGCAATATTTGCGGAAAATATTTCATTACAAACTATAAATTAAAACGACATACGTTTCAAGTTCATGAAAATTTTTTTCCTCATCAATGTCTAGACTGCAGTAAAAAATTCGTTCGGCAAAGTGTTTTAAAAAGACACAGAGACTCTGTACATTCAACAGAGAAAATTGTATGTGAGTTTTGTGGCACACCATTTACCCATAGAGACAACTTATTGCATCATTTAAACAACAGAACCTGCGAAAGAAAGTTGGCGAAAGAAGCGGAAAAGAGAAAGAGAGCGGATTGGATTGATTCAAGTAGAAAGAAAAAGTCCCAGCTGTAAACATCTGCTGAAAACTCTACGGCCGTTCCTGAAAATTCCGATGTTGTTCCTGAAAAAATCTCCTTGCCATCAAAAGAGAGCCTGAGTGCTTTTCAAAAAGCGTATAAAACTTTTGATCTCCCTAATAACGATAGTTCATTGGGGATAAAAGAGTTTCTGCTCTTAATAAAAGAAGATACACTCTTTATTTTTCACAATGAACTCAAAACTTACAAAGCCTTGAAAGTGAGTAAATGGGTTCATTGCATTTACTCGAAAGAGACAGATGCCGGAAAAATGATAAAGAACGTTGAATTTAAAACGCAGAATAATGCAGTATTTCGAGAGACTAATCTCACCAGCCTTTACGAAATCCATCATGGCGATTTTGATAACACAGAATGTTATAAATGTATTTCAATAAAAGTTTTTGAACATGATATTTATATCACTTTCTAGAGAATGTTCTACAATATCTCGTATGACAACATTGTGACGGGTGCTTACGCGTTTCATTAACCTTCTCTCAAATCTTTAAAGACTTTATTTATTTTAACCAATCTCCGCCGAGAGCCAAGGGTGTGACTTATGCAAACAAGATAGTTTCGGGTTTAGCGAGTTCGAAAAAGATATAAAAGGGAGAAATGAAATGAAGAGAGTGAGGATGACTACGAGGTTGGTTAAGAAGGTGATTCTGAGAGATTAGTTTAACTAGTGGAAGTATATTCGCCGGAGGAAGACTATTGAAAAAGGTTCATTAATTCGGTTCGGGACGGAACTGAAGATATCAAAGATTGAAGCCGCTCCTTAGAACAATCCAGTATTAGAGAAACCTGCCTTAAAAAGGTATCAGGTCAGTTATTTTCATAAATTAGATATAAATGCGTAGTTTGATTGTATACGTTATTCTCCGTGGTTTCAGTTAGTATTCCGTCGTTCATAATCGGGTTCTTCTCGCACTCCACTGTAATTTGTTGTTCTTAAAGTTTGATTAATATTTGTGTATTTCTCTATTAAGAAAGGTCAATAAATAATATTGATTTATTAATTAAGTAGTCGTTAATCATGAATCCAACATACCCAAATTTAGATAATATGCAAAGGGAGTTAATAATCATAGGGGTAGTGAATGGCTACGACACTGGCGCCCAAACGAAATACCGGAATTAAGAGCAAGTGCAGGATTTAGAGTTTTGCCGGAATTATTTTTTTTTGGGTAAAGAAAATGTGTCTGAGTTTATATCTAATATAGATGACAATATAGCCTTCTATGAAATACTGGCGAATCTATCATGTGCGTATTTAAAAGGTCATTTAATTGGGAGAGCGTTAGACTGGTTTCACGTTATAGGGTTCGAGTGTGTAAATGAAGAAGCGACTGCATTTGCAACGCTTAAAAAGAAATTGTCAGATAGTTTTCCGGTAATACGGAATAAATCAGAGTTAGAGGCTCAGTTTTTTTCATCGAAACAACGGAGAGGTCAAGCCCCGTCAGACTTTATTTTTCAGCTATTAAAAATTCATAAGGCTTTAGATTTGAATTATGATGAAATAAAATTGGTCGATCACATAGTAATGCGACTAGAACCCCAAATAATGGATTATTTAGAAGTTCGAAACCCCACAACGAAAGCGCAGTTGGTAGAGTTGGTAGACCGGTATAAGGAACGTCATAGCTGCAGGGAAAACCAGGGTTCGAGTAATAATTTTGCTAGACGAAGTTGGGATGTGAGTAGGAATCCTGAGGGAAAGAAGGAATAATAGAAATTGGAGAGATACTGCGGTCGGAAATAGTCAAAATGATCAAAGAGGACTAGGCAGGGGTGCGAATAATTTTTTCTCGTCGTAATTATCAAAAATCAAGGATTTGAGGGAGGAAATCGCTACAATCAGCCAAATCAGCGAACAGACCGGTATCAGAACCGTAGGATGGTGGTTAGGAAGGGTCCTAATGATTATTCAGCAAAGCAGGATTGGAGGCGTGTTGATTGCAACAGCGGAAGGCAGAGAAATGCCAATTTAAACTTTCAAAGAGATCGTATTGAGTCAAATCCTCCTAATAGAATTAAAATTAATTCATTACGATTATCACCAGTTGATCTTCCGTATGTGCCGATTCTTTTGCATGATACATTTCTAAAAGCGCTCTGGGATACAGGTGCGGAAAAGTCATTTATTTCAGAAAAAAAACATACCGATCATATTTTTTTTTCTGTCCTATTAAGAAATCGTTAGCTGAAGTAGTTACAGCTAAGGGTACAATGCAGAAATTTAGGCAGTTGAGTAAGAATTAAATAAGAGAATTTTCGAAGTTGTGGAAATTTTATGTGATTGCTGAGATGCAAGATCCATGCATCATAGGTATTGATTTTATGTCACATGCAAGGATCAGTTTTGATTTTGTTAAAAAATCGTTAATCATTCCGGATTCGCAATTGAGAATTGGCAATTTCGGACGAACCGGTACGGATTAGATTTATTAAGACTAGTTAAATACAGGGCAAAAAAAAGTTGGCGAATTTTAATGTGAGAATGGGACATCGCCCAGGTACGAAAATTTAGTGGCTGATATGTTGTCTAGAACCGTTAGAAGTAATGAAGAACCAAAGGTGTCTTGTGCGGTGATTAGATCGTTAGTATTATCGTCTAGAGAACAGTTGAGAGAGGAACAGAGAAATGATCCGGAGCTAGGTCACATCGTGAAGTTTTTGGAAAATCCGGACGATAGTTTCCATTAATGAATCAATCTGTAGAAATTGGTCCGAGACTTTAAATTTAGACGGATTGCTATATTATGCAAAATATACAACCACACTAGGTGAATTAAGGGTATTTATACCTAAAACATTACGTAAGATGTTATGCGAGAATTCCATGACTCGCCGATGGCAGGCCATTTAGGCAAAAAGAAAACCTACTTAAAATTAAAAAGACGCGTGTTATTTCCCGTACATGAGGAAATACTTTTAATATGTAGCAACCTGCGACCAATGCCAAAAAGTCAATTATAAAAACGGATTACCAGCTGGTCAATTAATTCCGATAGTAACGAATTTTCCGA
>BMAO01017340.1:0-59226 GCA_019973975.1 Trichonephila clavata
CGAGGGTATAACTTAATCCCCATGTTAATTTCCTCCTTTTATTCTAACTCCAACTTTTGTGGGGTTTGACGCGTACGATGCGAGTGCATGTCACGTGAGTGCGTGTCATGGCTTTGTTGATTAACATTTTCCCCTCTCTTCACAAATTCTCGATCCTAGTACCACTGAAGACCCGCAGTGTAGGGGTACAATGCATGTAAAATCTGTCGAGAGCACAAACGTCCTCTCGTTGGTGTGGTGGTGTAGTTAGGAGAGGGGAGCCAGCTCAGGTGTCGTCCGCGTCACTCGACCATGGTTCAAAATTACGTAGACCGTCCCCAAAAGGCCTCGTGTAGCTGAACAGTGGGACGTTAATATTCACTCAATCTTCACAAATTCAGCACTTCCAATATTATTTTCCGAAATTACTTTGATTTACTTGTTTCTTTCCTCTCCGCTTAGCCCGGCATTGCACGGGCTTTTACCGAGTGAATAACTTCACCCTCATGGAAATTTCGTGTTTCCCTCAGGCCGATAGCACTTGTGTGTGTGTGTATGCGTGCGATGTGAGTGATATCTTTAACAATGTCATAAAAACTCCCTTTTTCGAAATTTGTTCTTGCGTTGGTGTGGTATTTATAAAGATGGGTGAAAGCTAAGGTGCCGTCCTCTTCACTTGAGCATGGGTGAAAATTTCAAGGTTCGTCACCAAAAACCCACGAATAGGCAAACAGTCTGAATTTAAAAATCACCCCCTCACTTTCCAAATGTTTCATTGCAATTTTTTATTTCCCGGAAACGAAAATTTAGCCTTTTTAAAAATAGTTGTATGCTGAAAAAAACAAACAGAAAGTATAAATTTTTCAAATTACAAAATTTCACTACTATTTTAATTCTTGAAGTAAAATTGTGAGGATTTTTTGAAATATTCGACACGGGGGGAAAAAGTTTCATACTATTACCTTTATAAAAGAAGAAATTATTAAATGATTCATTTAAGTATTTTGAGTGTTCTATTAAAATTTGTTCAAAAAAGTTTTTGGCTTTTTTTTAAAATCACTGATTTTAAAAGTTTTGAAAATCATTTTTATTTCAAAGTAACAATGTTGATTCATTTAAGAAAAAATCATAAAATATGCAAAATATGTTTGTTTTGTAAAAAAAGAATAGTTTTTTTTTAATTCTTAAAAAAAGATAGCTTTTGGCATTTGATTTTTTTAATCACTGATTCTAAATATAAATGAACTTTTTAAAACTCATTTTCTTTTAAATTCATCGATATTTATATAATACAAAACTATAACTTATTAATATTTTTACATTAAAATTGATTAAAAAGGTTCATTTAGCAATTAATTGTGACATTCCGTTTGCTTAAATAATGGCAGCACTGAAAATTTACGTGGGAAAAATAAACAGAAATGAAAGCTCCTTGTTATGAATTGTTGAAAAAGATAGAAATTTTTTACTTTGAATGATTAAAAATCAGAAAAAAACCTTTTTGAAGGCCAAAAAATATATATATATGTATGAAAAGTACATTAAAATAACAGAGGATCATGTTAAAATAAGTATTTATCAGTAAAATTACTTTACGTGGGAAAAATAAGCAGAAATGAAAAATATCGAGATCCTAGATTCGAACACGGAGCGACACGATATCATTCCGTCGATCGCCTGTGATTCCAGCGTGCTACCAACTGCGCTACAAAAACCCGTAGCCGAAAGTAAAATTAGGCGTTAATTATCAATGGAAGGTAAAAATTGAAAGTAATTTTTTATTGAAGAAGGGATATTCACAAATAAGGATTCAAAAATTTCGATGGAAGATTACATTTAAATGTATTGCAAAAAATTTATTGATTTTTGATATTTTAAAAAAAAGCAATTAATTGTAATGAATATATAATACGAACATAGCTTTTTTTTCCTAAGGAATTTATACCTATTTAACTGACTATTTCCAAAAAAAAAAATTTCGTAATGGGCAAATTCTTCGATTTTATTATGAAATTATATGTCAAAAAAAGAAATATACATTAGGCATTATTTTAAAGTAAACTATAAGTTTTATAAAAGAGAACAAAAATTTCGATACTGATAAATATTTTAAATGAATCTCAGAAATGCATTGAATGCATTTTATCATCTTAATCTGACATATATAGTTATTTAATTTTCAAAATTATATAAAGAAAAATTGACGAAAAAGTAACTTTTACACTCGCATTTTTTTTACTCGCCAAAGTTACAGATTTCTCCCTGTTTAAGGCAGAATTTTTTAGTTTAACCCTTGAGTTAGATGCGGTCGACGGCGAAACAGCTCAAAAGTCTGTGGGCCAAAGCTAATTTTCGACGCCAATGTTTGGCTGAATGTAAAATCGCGTATTTTTAATTATTTTAAAAATCATTACCTTCATTTTTAGGGCTTAATTTTTGAGTTAATGCTCTCAAACTTCCCAAACTATTTGCAAAAATAACGTACTTTGAAATAAAAAATGTACAAAAAATACTGTTTAAGTTATTTCTCAGAAAAACAGCAGTTCACGAAAATCACAAAATGTTTTTTAAAATCCGTAATTTTAAAGCAATTTTTTCAATTTTCGTATATGTTACGGATAATATCGATTTACACAAGGAACAAATGTTTCGTGCAATAATTTTAATAAATGACGAAGTTATTTAATGTCGAGTAAAAATGTCGATTAATTTTTAAAAAATCGCAGAAAAAAATGTTTTTGTCATTTTATTTTTTAAATGAATGGATCTAAAAGAGAAAGGCTTGAAGTTAATTAGTGTAGAATATTGATTTAATAACACGAAAACAAATTCATACCCAACGATTTAGAAATAATTTTCATAAAAACGCATCAGTTTTAACACTATTTTAAAAAAAATTCGAAAAAAAATAGAAAATATCGTTATTTTACAAAAAAAAAAAAAAAAAAAAAAAAAAACTATACCGTATCGTGGCGAAATAAATGATCTTTCCGTTTCTGTAATTATTTTTTGTCTGATTTCAACACAAAAAATTGGATGACAATTTTAAAATGGGGAAAAACGTAAGATTACCGCTCGGCCGAAACGGAATGGAAGTTCCACCAAGTAAACAACTGGCAGGAGTAAAACAATTAGTCGTTTTAAGGTTTTTAATTAATATCTTTTCAACTAATTACAATATCGGAATATAAATGGGCAATACGGCTTCCCCGGAAAATTCCCGATCTTTTGGTACCTTTCGCGACTTTATGCGTCGTATGGTTCGTGAGAAGATAGACGCACATACATAGATAGATAGATAGATAGATAGATAGATAGATACGTCTGTTTACCTTCGGATTTTAATAGTGTAAGACTTTCATGGCCCGGCGTTGCACGGGCTTTTACCGAGTGCATACATATGTGCATATTTGATATTAACATGGGGATTAAGTTATACCGAAGGTATAACTTAATCCCCATGTTAATTTCCTCCTTTCTTTCTGAAGCCAACACTTTTGTGTGATTTTGACGCGTACGATGTGAGTGCATGACCCGTGAGTGCGCGACATGGCTTTGTCGATTAACATTTTCCCTTCTCTTCACAAATTCAACACTTCCAATAATATTTTTCGAAATTACTTTGATTTCTTTGCTTCTCTCCTCTCCGCTTAGCCCGGCGTTGCACGGGCTTTTACCGAGTGAATAACTTCATCCCCATGGAAATTTCGTGTTTCCCTCAGGCCGATAGCACTTATGTGCGCGATGTGATTTATTTCTATATTTATGTCATTAAAACTCCCTTTTTCGAAATTTGTTCTTGCGTTCGTGTGGTGTTCTAATTATTAGAGATGGGTGAAAGCTCAGGTGTCGTCCTCGTCACTTGACCATGGTTTAAAATTTCGAGGTCCCTCGCCAATAACCCTCGGATAGGTGAACAGTGCGGATTTAAAAATCACTCACTCAGTTTTCAGTTCTTTCGTTGCAATTTTTTAGTCCCCGGAAACGAAAATGTAGCCATATTAAAGATAGTTGTATGTTGAAAAAAGACAAAAAAGTAGAAATTTCTCAGATTTCAAAATTTTACTACTATTTTAAATAGTGAAGTAAAATTGTGAGGATTTTTTTGAAATATTCGACACACGGGAAAAATGTTTCATTCCATTATCTTTATAAAAGAAGCAATTATTAAATGATTGTTTTAAGTATTTTGAGTGTTTTATTAAAATTTGTTTCGCATGCATAACATACTGCCATGAAAATTCACCTTCCTTTATCAAAGTTCCTGGTATGTGTGTGATTCTTTTATATTAACGGTACTACAATTCCCTTTTTCGAAAAAAAAAATATCTTCCGGATCTTGCTAATGTCAAACAGGTTTCAGTTCTCTTTCTGTAGAAGCACGGTGTTACAGTGGCGTTTTTGAGTGTATAACTATTTCCTCCTGACTCTCCCCTCAAATATAAGATTTATCTTCAAATTTCTATTCATGACATATCAAAAACAATATTGCTTTAGTAAAAAAATAATAAATTTAAACAATAAAAAGAAAACTATTTTGATGCTTGAGTAAAAAAAGTCATCATTTTTTATTAATAGATCATTTTTACTAATCTAAAATAATAAAATAATTTTCAGGTTTTCATTACTCAATCAATCGTTACTTACAGTTAGCTTAAAAATATTTCTCTCTAGACCGTATTTTTATCCAAAATAATAGGCGATATACTTTTTATTAACAAATAATTAATTTAATAAGGAAATAATAGAAATATTCATTTGATTTTAAAAAATATATTAATTTAAATCCACATTATCTATAAATAATAATAAAAAAAATTCTACAGATAGCTCTTGAAACGTTTGGATGTTTGATTAAACATATGTAAGTGCTAAGAAAAACACTATGTGAAAAACCTAGTTATAAGTACACATTCACTGAAAAAAATCACTCAAAAAGAAAATAATACTATCTGATAAAAACATTTTTTTTTTTTAATTTTAGTTTTTCATTCGACGCTGTGTTAATTAAATTATTTAAACACGTATCTGAAGAAAAAAAGTTTTTTTTTTATACAAAACTAACTTATTAATTATTTTATGATAAAATTGATTTAAAATGATCATAAGCCTTTATTTACATATTAACAGTATAAAATTCAAAAAGAAAATAATACATGTGATAGAAAATATATTTCAGAATATTTCCTTTTTTATGATATATTTTTCTTATATTCCACTGTTCTTCAATAAAGCAATCTAAGAATAATAAAAACTTTTCATTTTTTCTTTTTTTGAGAGCTTAACCTTTACGTTAATGACTTGAGCATGGTTGAAAATTTAGAGGTCTGTCACCAAAACCATCGAATAGGCAAACAGTGCGAATTTAAAAATCACCCACTCACTTTCCAATTCTTTCGTTGCAATTTTTTATTGCCCGGAAACAAAACTGTAGCATTTTTAAAAATAGTTGTGTGCTGAAAAAAAGACAGGAAGTATAAATCTTTCAAATTACAAAATTTCACTACTATTTTAATTTTTGAAGTAAAATTGTGAGAATTTTTTGAAATATTCGACACGGGGGGAAAAAGGTTTCATGCAATTACCTTTATAAAAGAAGAAATTATTAAATGATTGATTTAAGTATTTTGAGTGTTTTATTAAAATTTGTTCAAAAAAGTTTTTGGCTTTTTTTTTAAAATCACTGATTCTAAAAGTTGTAAAAATCATTTTTATTTAAAAGTAACGATGTTGATTAATTTTAGAAAAAATCATGAAATATGCAAAATATCTTTGTTTTCTAAAAAAAAAAGTTTTTTTTTTAAATTAAAAAAAAAGATAGTTTTCGGCATTTTATTTTTTTAATCACTGATTCTAAATATCAATGAATTTTTAAAAATCATTTTCTTTTAAATTAATAGATATTTATAAAATACAAAACTATAACCATTTAATATTTTTACATTAGTATTGATTAAAAAGGTTCATTTAGCAATTAGTTGTGACACTCCGTTTGCTTAAATAATGGCAGCACTGAAAATTTAAGTGGGAAAAATAAACAGATATGAAAGCTTCTTGTTAGGAATTGTTGAAAAAGATAGAAATTACTTTGAATGATTAAAAATCAGAAAAAAAAAACATTTTTGAAGGCCAAAAAAAAAAAAAAATGAAAAGTACATTAAAATAACAGAGGATCATGTTAAAATAAGTATTTATCAGTAAAATTGATTTACGTGGGAAAAATTCGCAGAAATGAAAAAAAAAGAGATCCCCGGATTCGAACTCGGATCGACATGATCCACAATACGATATCACTCGTGCAACCAACTGCGCCATAAAGGCAAGCAGCAAAATGTAAAAATAGGCATTAATCATAAAAGGAAAGTAAAAATTGAAAGTAATTTTTTATTGAAGAGTGGATATTCACACATAACGATTGAAAAATATCTATTCACGATTACATTTAAATGTATTGCAAAAAATGTATTGATTTTTGATATTTTAATGAAAAGCAATTAATAATAAAGAATATATTATGCATTATTTTAAAGTAAACTACACATTTTATGAAAGAGAAACAAAAATTTCGATACTGATAAATATTTTAAAAATGAATCTCAGAAATGCATTGAATGCATTTTATCATCTTAATCTGACATATATAGTTATTTAATTTTGAAAATTATATAAAGAAAAATTGACAAAAAAATAACTTTTTTACTCGCATTTTTTTTTTTTTACTCGACAAAGTTACTGATTTCCCCCGTTTAAGGCACATTTTTTTTAGTGTAACCCCTGAGTTAGATGCGGTCGACGGCGAAACATTTCAAAAGTCTTTGGCGCAAAGCTAATTTTGGACGCCAATGTTTGGCTAAATGTAAATTGCGTATTATTAATTATTTTAAAAATCATTACCTTCATTTTTAGGGCATATTTTTAAGTTAATGCTCTCAAACTTCACAAACTATTTGCAAAAATAACGTACTTTGAAATAAAAAATGTACAAAAACTATTATTTAAGTTATTTCTCAGAAAAACAGCAGTTTACGAAAATCACAAAATGTTTTTTAAAATCCGTAATTTTAAAGCAAATTTTTCAATCTTCGTACATGTTACGTATAATATTGCTTTACACATGGAAAAAAGTGTTTTTGAGATTACCTTCATAAATGACGAAGTTATTCAATGTGAAGTCAAAATTGGGACTACTTTTTAAAAATTCTTTAAAAAAATAGTTTTGGTCATTTTATTTTTTAAATGAATGGATCTAAAAGAGAAAGGCTTGACGTTAATTAATGTAGAATATCGATTTAACAACACGAAAAGAAATTTATACGCAACGATATAGAAATAATTTTCATAAAAACGCATCAGTTTTAACACCATTTTTAAAAATTCGAAAAAAATAGAAAATATCGTTATTTTACAAAAAAAAAAAAAAAAAACTATACCTTATCGTGGCGAAATAAATGATCTTTCCGATTCTGTAATTATTTTTTGTCTGATTTCAACACCGAAAATTGGATTACAATTTTAAAATGGTGGAAAACGTCGAATCACCGCTCGGCCGAAACGGAATGGAAGTTCCTCCAAGTAAACAACCGGCAGAAGTAAAACAATTAGGCGTTTTAAGGTTTTTAATTAATATCTTTTCAACTAATTACAATATCGGAATATAAATGGGCAATACGGCTTCCGCGGCAAATTCCCGATCTTTTGGTACATTCCGCGACTTTCTGCGTCGTACGGTTCGTGAGAAGATAGACGCACATACGTAGATAGATAGATAGATAGATAGATAGATAGATAGATAGATAGATAGATACGTTTGTTTACCTTCGAATTTTAAAAGTGTAAGATATATATATATATACTGAAAATGTTACTATAAATTAGAAATTGGCCTATCAGTAACAAACCACAATGCGCGGGAATTTTTTTTTCAATTGAAAACTCTGGTGTCGTAATTTTTAATAAAGTCCTATATATATTCATTGTTAATTCATGCATTGTATTTGGTACATTTGCAACTTCAATTCTTTTGTAGCTCTTCTTAAATATGGATAATATCCGGTGGTATGCTCAAGAGAAGAAGGGGTTTCAATTCCCCGATCTGTAAATCCCAGGAAATTCTAACTATTTTTGGCATTCTTAGGTTTCGTAATGTTACGGAGTACTTCTGTCTTTTTCGAAGAAGGTTGAATTGTACCGCGTTTCGAATTATTTAACCTAAAATTTTAAATTTTTTTTTCTGCAAAAATTGGCAGTTTTTCAGATTTAAATCAAGACTATTCGAATACCGTCGCTAACACATGAGTGAACTTTTCATGACCTCCTTTCTCATCAATAGCAGGACTTATGATATCATCTAAATAAATAATTAACATACCGCCTTTTAATAAATATGGGAATTGGTAATGCATGTATCTTTGGAAACAGTAAAGGCTAACTGATAAACTAAATAGCACTAAGAAAATTCCAACTATCCAGTTTGTTACAATCGTCGGACATTTTCTGATCGCCTCATCCACATCTATATGGAAAAACGTACATCAAGAATCTTAAATAATACCCTATTTTTTATTCTATATAATACCTTCTCATTAATAGGAAGTGGATATATATCCCTGATTATTTTGTTATTTAATTTTTTATAATTCATGCGCAAACGCATCTTTCCTTTTGCATATAACGGTAGAACACTATTTCTTTTTATACACTCGTTTTCTCAATTAAAGATAGCCTACACCATCATTTGGAAATGGGTTTAAAATTTTACAATATTATTTATTTCATATTTTTAAAAGTACATCAGCCAGAATCATTCCTTAAATGATATAGCATAAGGAGTTATAACGCTACATTACTCAAAAGTGAAATTGCAATAGTAATGCACCCAGCGTCAAGCAAATTTCAGGAGCAATAGTGATGAGAGGGATATGTAAATTAGGAAATTTCTGCACCCAGCTGGTCATATTCAGGCTATAAAGCCTAGCAACTTTCCCTTCTCGTGAACAGCATCTGGGGCTAAGCGTAGCATTTGCGACTTGCGAAGAAGCGTAGCAAATGCCTCTGAAACGTCGGTGATCTCAGTATTTTCAGTTAACAACCGAGGAACGTAATCGAATGATCGAACTCCATACACTGGATTTGTCTCTTCACACAACTCTTGTTTAGCCCAACGTAAGTACCATTCAACTTTGCGTTTACGCGTACGCATCACTTTCATTTCCACGTGCAAGTAGCCTTGAAGCCAATGTTGTGTCACAGATTCAGGTAGGTGTCCACCGAAAAGAATGTGAGGAGAATTTATGCATGTGAGAGATCACTGATTGGCGACCACTTGACCGGGACATCTGCTCATGCACCTCAGTGCCCAAGGTCGCGTATACTGAGATGGACACAGTAGGCCTAGACCCTCATAAACTGTTGCGTCACTGAGTTTAGTTTAGTTTAGATTTTGATACTCAATATAGATTTATTAGATACATTTAAAAGGATATTTGTTTTAGCTTAAAAATATATCTTAATTCCATCACTTTTAACAAAATTTCTTCTTTCCACTTTTATAAGACTTAACCCTAAATTTTCGATCTGATTTTTGTACTACTCAGATATACGAAAATAAATAGTCAAATATATGAAATGTAAATTAATAGTAAAAAATATTTTCCACTATTATAATCATTAGAGATCAGTAAATAGTGTTTGTTGTATAATAATGTTTAGTGCTTTTGTATTTTGTATCTGTATATCATAAAACTTAAATAAAGTTACATTTATATATAAAAAAGTCAAACATTGGCAGTTATCATAGAATTGTATACTTTTTGGAAATATTCTTGTTAGTTTTTGTAATATTTCAAGCAAGTTAGATATCGATTGTATAATGTTAATTAGATAAAAATTGTATAATGTTTAAGGTTTTTATTTTTTTAATGGATGGTTTTATAAGAATAAACGGATAGCACGACATTTGTAAAAAGTTTCCATGGCTGCATGACTTTCATAAATACACCGTCCATCTTACTCAAAAATCATTAGAATGATTTGATGATGTGCAACTGTTATTTAATGTACCTATAATTCCTTGATTTTAGCTGGAATTGCCAGTTGGTAGAAAAATTTATTGGTTGAGGGTGAAAGTTCTACACGATTTTGGATATGCAAATTTGCAATGGAATTGACGCCCCACATGAAGTTATGATTGTAATCGTCAATCAAACATGTGGATGCTTAACATATAAATGCATTGTGTCAAACACACACACAGTTAATAATCTCAACAATAAAACTCTCAGAGGATGTGTAACATGGAAAGCGAGAAAGAGCATGTGAGACATTGTTTGCTTTACAATTTCAATAAAAAGAGTACTGCAGCAGCAGCAATTGGTGTCAAGTTTATGAGAAACAGGCAATAGCCTAATGAACGTGCCATCAAGGGTTTGGTAAATTTAGGTAAGGAGAGAGAAGCTTCCAAGTTTAGACCAGGAGTAAACGGCCATAACACTTTGGAGAAGCCGATGTTAACCTAACCATAAAGAACAACCCGAACGCAACCATGCAAGAAGTAGCGAACAATGATCTATAGAAAGCTAGTTACTTTGGATTTTACGAGAAATTTTATCGTTGGGTTCTGCATAACCTGACAGCTAAGGAACGGGATGACCGAATCGCCATCTGTGTTTCTTTGCTTTATCCGTGCAAAAATGACCCATTGTTGGCACGAATTGTGACAAGTGATGAGAAGTGGGCTATATACCGTAAAGTAAAGCACCGTAGGTAGTGTGTCGCCCTTCTTATCCCCCTACATAAATTTCGAAAGTTGAGCTTCGTCCTAAGAAGGTGTTATTGAGTGTGTGGTGGAATGCGGAGGGAATAATTCACTGGGAGATCCTGCCACTCAACTAAACCATCAATGCTACCTTCTACTATCCACAGTTGCTACTCTCTACCTTTTACTGTCTACAGTTGATACTCTCTACCTTCTACTGTTTATAGACTACAGTTACTGTCTACATTCTACTATCTACAGTTACTGTGTACCGTCTACTATCTACATGTTACTATCTACAGTTACCTTATTACAGCTGCATTCAGATTTGAATAGCAAAGCGGACAGGTCACATCAATCGTCCCAGTATTATCCTTCCTCACTGTAACGTCATTCCACATGCTGCTGTCATCACTCGCCACAAGGTGAGGCCTTCCTATTCTCCTGACTTGGCACCGAATATCACCAATTTCGTGCTTTGAGTAATCCATTCAATCAGAAAATCTTTGATGATCTTGATGTTGTGAAAACTGCCATCCAAGTCTTGTTTTGACTCGAAACCTCCTGAATTTTACCTCCGTGGGATTCATCGCTTACCAGAAAAATTACAAGAATTATAAATTCTTTTTGTGTGAATTAAGTTAGTTACTCGAAATTTTCAATGTGGTTAACACTTTATATAAACCCTTAAGACAAGCCTAAGGAGCTTTTTCAAACATTTTGGGGGAATTTTTTCAGTATCCTCTGATTGCTTTTTGAAACATTTGAATTTTTTTTCACTTTACCTCTATTTAATTGTTTCCTTAAGTACCCTTCTAAAACATAATCGCAAGGAGCACAGTCAGAGGAAGATGAAATTTAATTTTTTTATTTTTTTTTATTTTTCAGGCATTTTATAACTGATTTTGCAGTATGACTTGGGTCAAAATCTTGTTGAAAAACAAAGTTTCTTGGATAATAAATACTTTCTTTGATCATGTCTTTCAAAACTTTTTTCTCATAGTATTTAGCATCAGTTTTAATTTTTGGCTCTTAAAAAAGGATTTTGTTCAGCTTTGAGAGAATATTTCCCTCCATGCCACTACACCAGATGGCTAACTTGCCATTTGCAAAACAGCTGCGTCTTTGCGAGTTTCTTCACGTCAGATATAAAATATCTTCGTTATGCGAACTTTAGTCAACAGATGAAACAGTGCCTCATTAGAGGTTGTCCATGTTCTGTATCTACCTTTGAGTAACATTAAATAATGAGGTCAAAAAAGAATTCTTCGTTTTTGGACAGTCTTTGCAGGCATTTGATGATAGACTGGTTTATTCACTTTTTTATAACCAATTTATTTTGCCTGACAACAAATTGTAGAATGTTGTTAGGGACATTGAAACCTATAGTTTCTTTGCCAAAGCGTTTTGAGGAAGAGATTTTTCTAGAGTAATCTCTTTTCAGTTACTACTTTTTTTGAATTTTTTTTTTCACCAAGGACTTCTTTTCGCCCATATTTTATCCCTGAGCTTTTGACTGCCAACCAAATTTTATTTCTTTTTGAAGTTTCGATAGTAACCTATTGGAAAAATGTCTTTCCTGATTTTTAAATGCTTTATTTAGAACAAAATTTGAGCAAACATCCTGCAAAAACCTTAAAATTTCGTTTTGGGTTTAAGTATCTAATTTTCTCCTACTAAAAAATAGATTGGCAATTGAAACGTTTCATCTTTAAAACAAATTTTGCAGTAAAGCAATTAAAATTTGCCATAAATAGTTATTTGCTTTTTAAATTGGACACAATAATTTTGAATCAACCTGTATCATTGCCATCATACAACAGTAATATTTTTTTTTCATTCCTTACTAATTAAAAGAAATTACTCTTTCGAAGAAATAGTGCCTTCTTCATAATTAGAAAAGATGTGCAATACCAAACAAAAGGATTTCCAGGAATTAAATAGGGTTGGAACTCAAAATCCTAAAGTAATAAGTAGAGAAGAAAGAAAAGTGATGGACATTTACAACAATCTTCAAAGAATTCATGAGGGAATTCACTTAAGTAAGTCAAAACTTATCTTTGATTCATTTTTTCATCTCCCTTTGCTCCAAAACTTGTTTTTTTATTTTGGAAAAGGAGCACAACACTCTCTCTCTAAATTATAACCATTTTGAAGAACGCATGCCACATCCAGACCCTTTCGATATTTATTTTGTTATCCACAATGCAGTTTATTTTTTACACTAGAGTCGAGGAAAGAGTAATAATCAGAGAGTGGCGCGAGCGGTACTTTGCCGAAGGTTCTCTTCGGTAAGAAGTTTCCAGACGAGAGTGTTTTTAAGCATCTCTTGAAAATTAACAACTCCCTGTGATCCAATCCTATCAAGCATCGCCTTGAAATAATTACATTAATATCCTAGTCTCAAACTAATTATCCTCACTTACGCAATATATAAAAGTCTCTTGTATAAAGAAGTTGAAGCACTAAATCTTGTTCACCGCTTGTAAGAGTATTACTTTGTGAGAGAGTGATACTTTTTTTATTAATGCAGTCGAAAATTCCTGGTGATTATGCGATAATTATTAGCGCCAGTTACGTCTCTTAATACTATTATTAATGCTTTGATCTAGATGAGAGAAACTTTAGCAATGAAAGTATACAATCTTCTTGGATCGAGTTATATAAATTCCATCAACTGGTACGTATAATGGAGAAAATGTATAATTATTTGGCTTGAGAATTATATATACCGTTAGGATGTCAAACTGTCAGCTTGCAGGATATTTACTCATTCCTTTCGGCTTAGATTGAGATGTTTCATTTTGTGGAACGTGACTTGCAATAATTAACTTTTTTCAGTGTGAATTTTGTTATACATCGTGCAAATAATTTGACGAAAATCGGGCAAAAATCATCTTAGGGCCTAAACCAGTGGTCTTCAAATGACCTCTTACAACTTAAAAAGTGTTTTCGGAGAACCCTATTCGATACACTTAAAATATACACTCATGGACCAAAAAATTAGCTCACCAAGAAATAATTGCGTGATCGTAACGAAACTTGGCATGAAGGTACATGTCGGGGAGATATGCAAATCATTAGAAATGCAGCGTGATTGCGCATTATGTATAGCAGGTAGAGGGCGCTTAACGTCGTGCTCCATCGAGTATAAAACAGGTAACCAAAGCTTGTTTGAGTGTGCTGAATCGTCTACAAAGGAAGCACTGAAGTAGACATGCCATTACGCCGTTTTCGTTGACAATATGAACAGCTGTCACAGTTTGAGAGGGAGAGAATCATTGGCGTGATGGAAGCTGGGTGGTCAGCTAGGCGAGTAGCTCGTCCATTAGGTTGCTCTGATTGTGTTGTGAGGAGGTGTTGGGACCAGTGGATCCGAGATATGTCATTTACAGGAAGACTAGGCTCACACAGGACGCCCTTGACAGACCAGTTGTCAAGAAAAAATCTGAAATAAATTAGCCTTTTCTTTGATTTTCTAATCATTTACTAACATCAAAGTAGTCATTACGTGTAAAAAAATTGGCTTCCTTTTGACATCCCCTTTCTTGGTAACCTAATTTTGTGGTCCATTTTAAAATAAAAATTTAAGTATAGATCCACATGTTGTAGTTACTTTATGTAAAGACTAATAAAAACAAGTGTTGTATTTGTTATATTAAAAAATGAATGTAATTTTAATATAATTTACTGACATTAATAATAATTTATATCACCTACCCAAGCATTGTATTCAGCAGCTGGGATAAGTGCTTGTATCTTTTTTTACACAAACTGTTGTCTATTGGAATTATCTGCAGTCCCATTTCATGTTCTGAGCTTTGATTTTTGATGCCCCGTTTCTGTGGCCACTGGTGCTGAGAATTTCACTCGAATGCGTTTTTCTGAAGGGCATTAAAATGTTTGTAGCCGTGTAAGAAATTCTGTGCATTTTGCACGAATTCGTAAAATAAATAGTGAAGTTGCCTTGGATTCAATTAAGGTTTTAACGCTGAATTCTTTTAAATGTCAATAAGTTGTTCCCTCTTCTTTTTTATAGGTTTTTTTTCTTTTATAAATGAAAAAAAAATGTTTTTTCCACTCAAAAACTATTTAGTTTCGCAAATCATTGTGTTTTCTAATATAACATTATTTCGTTGAACCCGGGATACTTAACAGTAGAATGTTCACAATTTAGTACGTAGTACATACGTAAAGAAAAAGCATTATATATATGGCTCTTATTATATAATAATAAAAATTTAAAAATTATTACAAATAAAATTTATTATATATAAACACATTTTTCAGTTCTGATGACTGGGAGGAGCTTACTTGTGTGTTACACAAATTTCTTAGAGAGCATGAATCCACATTTTGTGTGCTTAAACATTTATAATTTTCTATTCAATTTCTTTTCGTTGCTCGTGGGACTTTTGGGAGTGCCTTTGGGAACCCCAGGATTCCGTGGAACACTCTTTGAAGCCCACTCACCAAAACTTGATTTATATACTTTTCTATAATCTCGCAAAATTTGAGAGCTATAAGTTAAAAAACTCTTGGATTGTGATATATATAATGTTCGCGTTGATATCTTCTCGACAGCAAATAAAAACTTCAAACTGAGAACGAAAGAAAAAAAATATTTATTTTTTTTATATTCAGTATGCAGCTACTTTTATTCTACTGAGCCAAATATTTTTATAGTTTTCTTAACTATTGTTATTAATATATGTAACGAAAATTTGTATGCATAATTTAACTAAAGAAATACGAGGGACGTTCCGAAAGTAAGATTTGTCATTTTTTTTCACACACAGAAACTTTATTACCAACTATATACATAAAATTTAATCATGACATTATGAAATATTTCCTAAATAGTCGCTGTACTTTGTGAATTATGAGGTTTGGCCCAATGTAAAGTAGACAAGTTGAATAAAAAGAAAGATATTATTGGAAAACAAAAGAAATCGCTCTCGGGTTCTAACACAAATTCTATTGTTTCGGCTGCTGATCTATGTCTTCACTCCAGAAAGGACGAAGTTGATTCTTGAGAAAGTTCTCCCCACTACCTTCATTTCAAACAGAAACGAAATACTGTCTTAAGGGGCCTACAGCCCTAGAAGTCACAAGGTGCGATGGGTGTTCTAACATTTCCCAACGTATTTTTTTTAAAGTGGCTAAAGTTTCACAAAAGACGAGTGGGTTGGCATTGTCGTAGAGGCCCGCGTTTGATGCTCTTCTGATGATAATCTAGTTGGTATCATCAAGTTTAAAGAGGTGGTGATCATTTTAGCGTATTGGCAACCCTTTTTGTTGACTTGGCTATCATATAGATGCTTCTAGAAACTGCTGGATAAATCTATTAATACTGCGATCTATCACGTAAGTGGATCTTTTGAGAAAGATCCGTGCAGCTTTTAAATAGGAGTCACTCGCTGAAACAGAGTCAGTATTACTTCAGCTGTTGAAGACCTCTTTTGCTACGATCGAGCAAGTGCTTGCAAACAATATTTCTCATTTCGTATTTGTATTGCTTTTTGGATACTGACAGTTTCGTATGAGCGCTGTAGAAGGTGTGAAACCTTCTGGGATTTATTTTCGCTACAATACTTTCAGGATTGTTTACCTACATTTAATTCCATCGCTGTGAAGGAACTGTTTTGCTCTTCGATTGCAGACAATTCTCGAACCCCGATCTACTTAAAGTATTATAAAATATGTTGTGCACTGATTTATTTTTCAGAAACTTATTCAAAATTCAGGATTAATTCAGTTTTAATCCGTACATTTAAAAGAGCAAATTTAAAGTTTTATGTATAATATCAGTTCTCTTTTCATACAATTAAATAATTCCAGAACAATAGTTTATTCTGACTTAAACTTCTTTTATAGAACCTTAACAATTAAGTTGTAGAATAGTTTTCTAAAATGAATGCGAGTACGTGACTAAATTCCTTATGTAATCGGAAGTGTTGGTCCCAAAATCTGATCCCATTGTTATATAAAATGAAACAAATTATGCTTACCATTAAAACTTTAAGAACTGCAGACAAAATTATGGATGCATGAATGATCTTTTAGAAAGAATACAAATGATGACTTCACAATTTGAATAACACTTCCATTTATCCTACCTGATAAATGGCTTTCCTTTTGACAAAATACACATACAAATCCTAATTTAAATTGCATCCTCCCACACATTTGGAGAAATTTTACTCTAAGCTGCATCTAATCTAGGGAATATAGATTTATTTATTGTTTTAAAGTAAAACAAAATGGCTTCCCATTTGGTCATATATACGTGTATGTTCACTATAGTATCAAATGAAAATGATTACTAGTCATGCTAATACTATAATCAAACACTCTATTACTACCCATGCTAATACTATAATCAAACACTCTATTAAATAAGATTTTAAGTAATTGATTAATTAATGATTTTGTTCCTTACAATCTTTATTTAATCGCATCTTTAAATTTATTTTTGAATGTGAAAAAGAAAGAGTAATATCTTTTAAAAATACCGTTGTAGCTGTCATATTAAATAAATATTTTTATCTCTTTACTCGAATTTAATGTTCTATATCGGAAAATTCTTGTTAGAAGTTCTTAAGCAGTTGGAGTAAAAATTCGCTTAAGACATCTTAATATTTAGTTGTTAAATATTTTCTAAAGTTAGTTCCTAACATGTAATTTTCACTTTGAAAAGTTTAAGTTTCGTGTTTATTTTACAGAATTGAAAATCTAAAAGTAGAGTAGAATACGACAAACAGTAAGTATTGAGTCCGAATAATTATACTAACAGTGTATGGCATATTGTGATTGTACTGAGAGAAAAAAAACTAATACAAATGCAATTTGCATTTATGTTGATATTTTTTATACCTTCATCTTAATAACAGTATTATAAATTTATGTTCTATTTTGATATGTCGAACACCTGTTGATTTTACACATGCTGAGAAAGATAATAAATACAATGTAGGAGAATGCTGTTATAAAAAATTTTGTGCTTTATTCACTGCTCTACCGAAGGATATTTATGGCCGGAAAGGTCGTTCTTCCAAGGATCCAAGAGAGAATTTTCTTTCAACACTGTTAAGTGAAGATGTGTTTATAAACGTCGCTCTCCAAAGCAACACGAAAGCTTTTGGTGACAAACTTTGTAATTTTGAGCCACAGACAAGTGTTGATCACTCGGCTAATACTGGCACGCAGTAATTTTGAATACAGACTTATTGTCAATTTTGACGACAAAAATAAATGCATCTAGAAAAATCCAGAAGGATCAAGGAGAATTATTTGAAGACAAAATTTCTCAAGGGCAACGTTGAATCTTCAAAGCTTAGATACATGGGAGTAAAGTTGAAGTAATACATTTGACAGTGACTGTGCGTATTATTTCTCTTAGAATGGAATTGGGATTACGAATTTTATTTGCTGTGTTTCATATTCGTGTGATTTAAGAATGTATGTTAGAGTTGTTTTATATGTGTGCCACATGTACTTTTTGTTGGAAGAAATCTTACTTTCTTGAGGATAATAAGAATTTTACATCCAGTTACCTGTGATAGTTACTTTATGTTATAATTCTAGAATAAATTACGATTTTTCTCTCAAAGAACCTGCTTGTTATTTGATTTCCAAAATTTAAAATATCAACCACAAAATTATGTGATAACCTAAAAAAAGAAATTAAATTGGATCTACTAAGATTTTATGTAAATAGGGAAAGATTATCAGTACTAGGAAATAAAGTATTTACAATAAAAATGATAGATTTTAAATACAAACGAACTACTATAATATGAACTACTATACTATCACGAATATCACGAATATCACGAATTCGAATTTTTTGGAAAATTCAGTTTATTCTAAATTAATTTGAAGTTTAAGGTATCTGACTGGTTGCGACAACTTTTTTTTTAAAAAGGATATATGAGAATTTTTTTGTTATTTTTAGATTTGTTTAGTGCATTTTTAAAAAAAAATGTGCTAAAATTAAGAAGAGAAAAAGAAGTTATTATTACTAAACTGGGAAAAAATAGGTAAAAATTTACAAAAAATAACATAAACGTGGCCCATTCTGCACCAAAGGTTTATGAAAAATTTTCAATTTTTTTCAATCTAATGTGTTACTATATTATTCAATTTTGAAATGATCTTCAGGACAAGAGATATTTTCTTTTTTACAAAAACTAGAGCACTTTATCTTGGTTACCATATGAAAATGCTTAAAAAGACCGTGATTATATTCACATAAGGGATTGTAAATTTTGTAATAAAACAGTGATTGATAAATCTGAAGGCTAAAACAATTCTACTATTATACAGCACTTACAAAAAGTTTCAGTTACTTATGTTCAAAACCTTTTTAGCTATCGCTGACCCCGTTTGATTATTTTCCAAAAATCACATTTCGGGTAAAACGCGTTTAAATTAAATAATTAAGATATTTTTTCTCTATTTGAAACAAATAATACAAAACATTTAGATTAAACTTTATATTAATAAGTATAAGAGAGAGAGAGAGAGACTTTTTATCAGAAATAGCTCTATTGCAAAAAAGTACCTATATATATATATATATATATATATATATATATATATATATATATATATATATATATATATAATATATATATATATATAAATATATATATATATATATATATATAAATATATATATATATATAATATATATATATATATATATATATATAATATATATATATACTTCATGTTTGGTCTTAATAAAAAGGAAATTGTACTGTTGGATGAAATTTTAAATAATGAGTGCTTTAAGGTGTGTCATGCAGTTCACATCATAAAAGACATTAATAATTTTTTACTTAATAAATTCAATATAAATGTCAATACATTTAATAAACCTACTACAGAATACTGCACTTTATTATTCATGAATAATACATTTGAAAAAGTTAATTTTTCTAGTGTTTTTAATAGACATTTGTCACTTTTTTCCTGTTAGGAATGTATTAGTTAAAAAAGCTTTTAAATATAATAAAATGATGGGCAGATTTATCTTTAATTACAATAATAGCTCACCTTCTCTTGACATAGATGACTGTAAATGTAAGAACTATCATGAATTTATTGATAGCTATCACAAACATGTAGTAACAGGCAATTTAAATATAGTCAAGGATGGAATTTTAAAAGATATCATGAGTAAAGGCACTAGTTTTAGATTAACAATTTCTAACAACAATAATACTGTTAAAAATCAAATTAATAATGATATAAATAATTTCATTACTAAATCTGCAGTTAAATATGGTTTGCCTTTAGAGGCATTTGATGAATTTAAGTACAATATTTTAAAAGACCTGATGAAATTTAACTATTGTTCTAAACCAGTACTCACTTATAAAGATGTAAAACAGAAAATTTATGATTTACAAAAGAATTTTATCATTGTTTACATAGATAAAGTGCCTGGTAATTATGCTATTATCTGTAAGTATTTTTATAATACTATGATTAATGAACATTTTTTAAACAATAAATCTTTGAATAGATTGGAATTGTCAGATAAAGAAATTACTAATCGAATCACTGCTATATACAGGAAATTGAATGTTTCCATTCATAAGATTAAGTTTCCATATATATTTTTAACACCTAAATTTCATAAAAATCCTGTTAAATTTAGAACAGTAACAAATGGTTTTAAAACTTATATCACTGCTGCAGGTAAAATGCTGCACAATATTTTGCAAGAATTCATCAATAAGCAATGTAATAAAGCTATAATTAAAAATAGTAAAGAAATTATAGATTTTTTTAAAGATAAAAATACTTATTCAGTTCATAGTTATGACTTTGAAGATCTTTTTAACTCTATTGATATCAATGATGTAATTAGGATAATTTTAGATAATCACAGAAATTATAACCTTAATATTAATTTACAAAAAATTAGAACTCTAATAAATTTTGTCCTAAAAGAAAACTACATTAATTTTAATGGTTCTCTGTACAAACAAACCAAAGGTTTGCCTCAAGGTGGTCCTGCTAGCAATAGTTTGGCTAATTTATATTTACACTTTTACGAAAATAATTATATTATTAATAATGATTATTACATTTTTAGATACATAGATGACCTAATTATTTTTGGTAAAAATAATAATTATAATCCCAATATCAATTTTTATCCGGGATATTTAAAGCTACTTAAAATTAATAATAATCCTGTTAAAACCAATTACTTGGATGTATCATTATATATTAAGGACTATAAATTACATAGCAATATTTATGATAAAAGAGATGATTTTATTTTTAACATTCTTAAAGTTCCTTCCTGGAATTCAAACTTATCCATTTCAATATATCGAAATATTATTTTGAATTATATTTATCGTAACAAGGTATTAGTTAGTGATAAATCTAATATATATTTAAATATTAATAACTTTATTAAACATTGTATAGAACACAGTTACCCTCTTAAATTTATAAAAAGTTATATAACAGTTAAATAAAAAAAAGTTTTTTCAGTTATACAGTTTATAGATAGATGGCGCCTCTAGCTAAGTAATTTTGTAATAATATATTTTATTAAAAATTAATCGTTTATGTCTGGATGGTATTTTTATTTTCTATAAATTTTTTAAATAAAATATAGAAATTTTAAAAGTATATATTATATATATATATATATATATATATATATATATATATAGTAATATTGCTACTTTATCAATACATAATAATTATATGCGTTGCTGTTATTGTCCATAAGAAGCGAATATGTATTCACATGGTAAGTCTATTAGTTTGGCTTTGATTTTAAATATTTTAGTAATTATTAAAGGCTATAACATTATAGTATTACATTAATAGATTATGGTTTTATCTATAATATAGTTAAACTTCTCTAGAAATTTATTGCTTTCCCTATGGCCCAGAATACTGGCAAATTCAGGTGAAGGTTGGCTGGCCAGAAAACTTTGTTTAAACCTGCATTCCTAGTTCCTAAGGCTGGGAGTTTGCTTTTAGTATTTCTGTGGCTAAATCTTTTCTATTATGACGATAGTTATCTTAGGTATATAACTATTTTTAGTATATTTTTGATATATATATATATATATATATATTGTCAAAATTCTATACTAAAGAGAGACCAATAATCAATAATCATCAAAACTGAAAAAAATCAAATTTGCAAGATAAACCAGACATATTTTTTTGAAAGGATATATTAGAAATTAAGAATAATAGAATTTAAAATAAAAAAAAATAGATGCTACAGTATTATCAACATTGCTGACTAGGTCAGCTTATATATAAAATATTTTATATAAAAACTGAACATGTTGTTTGTCAAACAACCTTCATCCTTTCAAGAATATTGAGCAAGAACATATTGAGAATAATGAATTGAATATCTAAGTTCATTACAAGAAAAATGTAACTTACCTAAAAATTGCATTCAAAATGCAAAGCCCACGCTAAAACTGAGTACAGTGAACAAATTGTGTTGCCAGTTTCTGAGCCCAAATGCAAATTCAAATAATGGGAATGGTTGAATAGTAGCACTTACGAAAAATATGAAAGGAATAGAAATGAAAAATTGAAAAGTGTGTATACATACACTGATGAAATAAATTAAGAGAATTTGGATATTTCATCGAACTTAGGAAAATAACTGAAGTGAATGAAATACCCCTGATTCTAGATAAAAATGCAAATCTTCTACTTCAACTACTTAAGCGTATATATGTGTGCAGGTGGAGCCAGCAGAGAAAACAGGTTTTATAAGCGCGTGTAAGTTAAGACGTATTTCGTTCGCCAGCACACATCGGCGAATTTCTTGGTGTTATTTGGAAGCAATCAGTTCAATTCATATTGTAACAGCAAAAATGACTAGCCAATCAACGTTTAGTTGATGGAATGTGGTGGCGAATTGTTGGGAGGCTGGTAGCAGGCCAATGTCAAATCCAGATTTGTAGAGATTTCAATTTAACTTCCTTCGTTGTGTGTAACTTATGGAAGCAGTTCCAGGATAACGGATCCATCAAGAGAAAGCCTGGGCAAGGTCTTCCAAGAGCCACAACGGCCAGAGAAGATCGCCATTTGTCGATTATAGTGAGACGTAATACAGAGGCTACAGCTTCTCAGCTATCTTTTTACTTGTATGGCCACAGTAACCAGTGAATCAAGCGTGACTGTTTCAAAAAGACTTCATGAGAGAGAGTTGTTTGCCAGAAGACCTGCTGTTTATGTCCCGCTCAAGTGGACGAACGGTAGAGTTAGTTTATAATGCAGACACATAGAGATTGGAGTATGGATCAATGGGTGACCTTTCTGTTCAACGATGAGTCCCGACTCAGCCTAAACATTGATTATAGCCGTACGTTCATATGGAGAGAACCAGAGAACCGCTACCTTAACTCCAATGCCTGCGAAATCGACAATTATGGTGGAGGGGGTTTAATAGTATTGGCAGGCACCATGTTGGATGACCACATACACCTCTCCATGTCTTTGAAAGAGGCTCTGTGACCGGTGTGAGGTACAGGATAAGGTCTTGAAGCCTTTTCAGGGGTGCATGTGACCCATAGTTCATCTTAATGGACGATAACTCGAGGCCACATAGAGCTCTTCTGCTCAAAGAATTTCTAGAGGTTGAGGATATTCGCCGTAGGAACTGTCGAGTCAGGTATCCAGACCTCAACCCTAAAGAGCATGTCTGGAACGCTCTGGGGAGGGCAATTGCAACTCGGAATCCAGCTCCAGGAACCATCCAGAAAATCGAAACAGTGTCGCTGAAGGAGTGAGACCATTTGCCACAATAACTGATAAATTGCCTTACTTCAAGTATGACATCACACTGCAAGGCCTGTATAGCTGTCAGAGGGGGCCATACCCCCTATTAACCCATTTCTTTTGTTTATTCTGCAACAGCTGTTTCATACCTTTCAACTCCAACGAGTGTTACTCATGATCTTACGCATATATTGCAATTATTGAATGGTTATTTCTTTTGTATTCCACCAATGTATGTACAAATAAAATTTCATTAAAATCGGTCCTGTAGTTCTATAGATAATTGATCAATGTAAATAAATTACTTACTCCATTGAGTAAGTAATTACATCCATTACATTAGGGACAATAGGATTATAAATGTATTTAAATATTTTAAAAAAATTATTACGATTAAAATAAAACTAAGAGAATAAGAAATTTGTCTAATATTAGAGAGAATTTGGAGGTAACTATATCTATCTAGGAAAAATGATTAATTTATAATAATAAACTACTATTATTCTAACAAACTTTAATTCTTATTATTTAGAATTTATTTATTCAAATAACTATTAATAAATTGAATTGGATTTTTGAATTAAGGAATAATTAGTAAATTTTTTATAGTTTTTATTATTTTTTCTGATTGTTTTGAAACAAGAACTTTATCGCGTTGTATGTAATTAATAACAATATTTCTGTATATATCTATACATTACTCTCTCATATATAATCTTTGTGGGTAATACAATTTTGTCTTATTAGTTTATTTCCTTTTTATACTATTTTTTTTCCTTTTTTATTTCTTTTTTATACTATATTTTTTTTCCTTTTTTATTTCCTTTTTTATACTATATTTTTTTCCTTTTTTGGTTCCTTTTTTTATACTGTCACAGTGTTTGTCCGCGATGGACTCCGAAACTAATCAACCGATCATAATATAATTTTGCATATTGTGTGTCATTTTGCTCAACTTAAAACATAGCATAGTTTTTATTTCAATTAATCACGGCATAGTTTTTTTACAGAAGGAAATCTAAAGAATCCGGAAATCGGGAAAATTCCCAAAATGTCGCAATGCTCATGTGACTGTGGAAGCATATATTTTAAACTAAGATGCACGAAAAGTATTCGGCGTATTTCGGGACATGGAATCCGATTTTCGAATCAGTTTCCAAAAATATAGGTAAATTTGTCGGATAATGCCGGTCAACGGTATTTTAGACACACCACGGCAGGGCTTACCTTAAAAGCTTTGGATCGTAAACACTAGGTCCCTAGCGTATTTCAAAACGGATAATCCGAATCTGATATCTAATCTTAGAAATAACTGTAATTTTACCGGATAATTCCGTCTATTACGGAAATCGTGGCTGGCAGGTGCTTACCCTTAAAGTCTTGGTGCGAGAAAAGTGCGTTTCTGATGTAATTAGGTTTGGTGAACGAGAGACTGAATTTCGAATTTTAGAAATTCCTGTAAATTTACCAGATAATGCCGGATGACCCTAATGCCCCTTCCAGGGACTGAACTTGCCGGCTCAGGGGCACCAAAAGTTACAGCTCCAGTTACATCTAGGGGTGGGAAACGATAATCTGAAATCAGAATTCAGAATTTCCACTAATCTTTCCAGATATATATTAAATTAGGTGAATAGGCACATCATTCGATTCTCACATCCGGATTATATATATATATATATATATATATATATATATATATATATATATATATATATTCTATTTGTACATTTAAAAACATTAAAGTGATTGAAGATAAATTACATTGTTTTATTCAACACAATATTATATACTATACTCCACAATGCCTACTGTTGGAGGAGAGTGAATCCATTGATATCCTTCATCATTGCATAGGGAATAGGGATTCTGTAAAAGTTACCATTTCCAAATGGAGTGAATAGAGCTTGATTGGTCTGGTAATCTCACCCAGCCACGTTCAATTCAGTTTACCTCAGTATCCCAGAATGAATCCTTTAGATCTCCTCTGCCTTCATTATAGAGTGCCTATGGGACTTGTGAATAGGAGAGTTGAGAAGATTGTGAATCCATCGTATTACTAAGAGCGCAGATAGTTAAATTTAGCTTAAGATGCTATCTCTCGTTCTTATACTGACAAGAAAGTATTCTGAATGTTGTAATGTATATTTAAGACTATTTATTTGAAAATGTTAAGATCATGAATAGATTTTTCTAACGTAATTTTTAGACGTTTAATTTTTTGAAATGTTTATATTTAGAAAGTTAATTGCTTACATTTATAAATGTAAATGATTTCTCTATAAAGAACTTACTCTGTAATTCTTAAGAAATAATTTTGCTTCAACTTATGTTTGTAGGTCATCTTTCTGCAAGAAGTAGGTAAAAAGTGGCAATTAATAAATTACATGGTTTTGGTTAAGAGTATTATTTTGTACAAATATATATGTTTTGTGGCTATTATTAGAAAAAAATTTTGTTTCTTGATCAACTAAAAAATAATTGTTTAATTCTTTTTACAAGATCTATCATTAATTTTTCTTTAAGCATTTTTTTAAAGTATTTTGTATTTTCGGTACAAGCCGTTGTAATTAAAATACTTTTGAGAAGTACTCTACATATATGAAGGAGAAAAGTGTCACAATCATCACGATATCTCTTGAAATATTAAACCTTCAATTCTGAAATTCGTAGGCATATTCCTTTCATGAAGTAGAAATTCGCTAAGAACAGTTTTGGCAAAAATCGAACCCCAAGGAGCGTTGCGGGGGCTAAAGGGACGTTATATATAATTTATTATATTTTTTATCTAGTGGAAGAACTGTCTTGAAATTTGGTTAGCAGATTCTTCTCACGGCGTAGAGATTCGCTACAAAATAGGTTACACGAAAATCGACCCTTAAAGGGCATTTCGAGTTATTAAGAGGTGTAATAGAAAAATATTTCAGTTTTTAAACTATTAGACCTACCTACATGAAAATTATTAAGCATGTTCCTTTCATAGAGCAGAGTTCCTTTACCAAAGAGTTTTGTGCAAAAATACTCTAAGAGAGGTTGTGAGAGGTCAAGAGGAGTTATAGGGAAAAAGAACCTGTTTTTGAATTGTTAGATCCCCATACTTGGAATTTGTTAAACATGTTTGTTTTGTGGAATAGCAATCCAGTAAAAATAGATTTTACGGAAATCGACTCTTGAGGGCAGTGGGGAGTTACTGGGGTGTACTGACAAAAAAAATTCCCTTTTAGAATTGCTAAGACTATACATAATAATGAAAATTGTGTTTATCGTGTTTCTTCTGTTGAATTGAAATCCTCCGAGAACCGTTCCTTTGCAAATCGAATCTCAACGGGGTTACGGGGTGTATCGATAAAAAAAAATCCATTTCCACTCTATTAGATTTAGACATGAAATTTGACATACATATTTATTTTACGAAGTAGAGATCCACTGAAAATTGGTTTTGCGGAAATCCACTTAGTTATTGGGGTACGAGAGTGAAAAAAAATCATTCTACTTCAATTTGAGATATTATTAAAATTATCGCTTAGAAGTTCTTTCCTTTTTATATCAAGATGCAATAGTTGCAAGTATATTTTTCAATATAATCCAAATCTTATTCCTAGGACTTGGATATCAATAATTAATGTATAAATATATGTATAGTATATATATAATATATATATATATTATCTTGGTCTTGAAGCCTTTCCCCCTCCGTCCCCCACTTATCATCATGTTGAGGCTTAACATATGTATGTGGTTATAACTAACATATGTATACGGTCCGCATGAAATAACTAACATATGTACGCGGCCCGCGTGAAATAGCTCATATATGTTTGCAGCCCAACAGGAAAAAAAGTTTAGTACCCCTGACTACATACCAGGATTCTACATCCAATCTACATACCAGGATATGTAGCAGGCAGGTGGTTTCATGCCGCAATCGAAAAATGCACTGGTGCACCATAGTGCATGAAACGACGTTCTGGTGCGCAGTGGTCAGTTACTCCCTGTAGCAATTCTGGTAGGGCATGCTGTATGAAAGCAAGGTATTTTTCGTCATTGAGATTTTCGGGCAGTATGTGTATATATTTATATGTGTATTACAAAAATATACAAAAAATAGTTATAAACCTAAAATAAGTATAGTCATGATAGAATAGTCTTAGCCACAGAAGTACTTGAGCAAACTCCTGGCCTTAGCAAACAGGATTGCAGGTTTAAACAAGGTTTTTCGGCCAGCCAACCTTCACCTGAATTTGCCAATACTCTGGGCCATATTGAAAGCAAGAAATTTCTAGAGAAGTTTCACTATTATTATAAATAAAACCATAATATATTAATGTAAAACGATAATACTATAGCCTGTAATAAGTACTAAAATATTTCAAAATCAAAGTCAAAACTATTAGATAACGACTTATCACGTGAGTACTGCAAAACACATTCTCGGGCAATGGACAATAACAGTAACGCATAAAGTTATTAAGTTTTGATAAATTAACATTAATACTATGTACACTGGTGTCCAAAAGTTAAGCATAAATCGTAAATTGCGAAAAACATAGAGTAAATATTCGTAAAATTATTACAAATTTCTTGCGGATATTAATTGGGTGAAGAAGAAACATTGGGTTTATGTAAAACCTTTCAGTCAACTACGTCCTGCGTGAAACACCGGCGCATGTAGGAACGCGAAGAAACTGATTAACGCAGCATAGGCAGTTCAGACAAGTTTCGTGCAACTGCTGTGCGAAGGAACGTTGTTAACCCGCAAACAAGGTGAATGATGACCCAAAGACGCCAATTGGACATGTTTACGAAATGAATAATCATTGGAAAGCTGGAATCCCCACGATCACATACCGAAGTGTCTCGAATTCTGAATGTGGACCAGTCTGTGATCTCAAGACTGTGGCAGAGGCTTCAAACACGGGAGATGTTACCCGACAATAAGTATCAGGTCGACCAAGAGTCACAACCCCTCGCCAAGACCGATATCTGGTAATAAGTGCGCGAATTCAGAGGGACAGTACTGCCAGAGCACTGGGTTCGGCACTCACAGTCGCCACAGGAATACGAATTTCGAGACAAACTGTTTACAGAAGATTCAATCATGCTGGCATATATGCCAGAAGACTAGCAGCTTGCATTCCTTTGACGTCTGCGCATAAACGCGCTCGTTTGAACTGGAGTTTGAAACATCAACATTAGAGTGTGGGAGAGTGGGCCAATGTGATGTGCAGTGACGAGTTCCGGTTTAGTCTGAGTAGTGATTCTCGGGGGGTAATGATATGGAGAGAACTTGAAACACGTTTTGAACCAAGAAACATAACGGAAAGACATCATTTTCCATCAAGGGGAGTAATGGTATGGGCTGGCATCATGATGGACGGCCACACAGACCTCCATTTCTTTGACACGGGTTTTGTGACTGCTCAAAGATACAGAGAAGAAGTTCTTGAGCCTTATGATCGCTTGTTTCGAGGTGCTGTCGGTTCTGACTTCAAATTCATGGATGGTAATGCGCCATGTCATCGTGCGGTGCAGATTGGTGACTTCCTGGAAACGGAAAACATCCAGCGCTTGTCGTGGCCTGTGAACTCCCCTGATTTAAATCCTATCGAGCATGTATGGGATATGCTCGGGAGACAAATTGCAGTCCTTTCGCACCCGCCAAGCTCAGTTACAGAACTGAAGAGAGCTCTCCAAGATACTTGGAACCGTTTGAGCTCACAACTAATTCATAATCTCATATCAAGTATGGTAAATTTCTGTGCAGCGTGCCTGGCTTTCAGAGGTGACCACACGCCTTATTAAACTGCAGCATCAGTATTTTATTTAATGTTTTCTTTCTTTTTTTCTTTAAAGTGTGAATCCTTGCTACTCTCGGTTTTCTTTCAACTTTGGATAATAAAATTAATTATTATCATTCTTTTGATTTGCTTCCTTATTTTATAATCATTTTACACTCGCATATCACGTTTCCCGTTGTTCTGATTTACAGTTCCTTCTTTATTCACATAATTATCAATTATGCTTAACTTTTCGACACCAGTGTACAATGATACATCCAAGTAATTAGTTTTAACTGGATTACTATTAATTTTATTTAACTTTAAATAATTCGGATAAAAAGTAATATTGGGGTTAAAATTATTATTTTTACCAAAAATAATTAGGTCATCTATGTATCTAATATGTAATAATCATTATTAATAACATAATTATTTTCGTAAAAGTGTAAATATAAATTAGCCAAACTATTGCTAGCAGGGCCACCACTATATACATGTATATAATGGATATATATATTCCCCTAGTCTGATTCATTGTCCTCCAGAAAGCTTCTATTATCGCTATTTTCACTGATTCTGCCTGGTTTGCGACCCCCCATGTTCTATGGTGGTTTGTTATATCCACAGTGCTCCTCAAACTTACACTATTGGCAACCCAATTTTCATTCAAAATTTTTATCACACCCCCTTGTATAATAATGTCATCAATATAATAATAATGCACTTTGCCGTTAAAGCGACAATACGACATCAATTATGCACCGTACAAATGAACGAGATAAGAACTAAATTATATTGTTTAAGTTACTTTTAAGTAATATATATTTGAAGCAAATTACTTTTAAGCAATAGGATTATCACGTATGTTATTTTTCCTTTCTGTAATTTTTAAATTGGAACAGATTACAACATATTTACTTAAAGAGATTTATTTCTTTCGTCATCTATTTCTAAAAGTAAATATGTCATTAGAAAAATAGTCTAGTCTATGTTGCTCTCTGTCATATGGATCACATCTGGCATTGTCGCGAACGACCGCGTGAGTCGGGTCAACCTGTTGGACTTGCCGCAAAACGTGGAAATATGCTGTACCTCGAACAATTCCAATCAGTCTTGGTCGAGTCGATACTTCTATAGCTACCGAATCTATCTAGAATGTATATTTTATAATTTGCCAATCAGTTGTAATTCACGGTATTAAGTATTTACAATAGTAGATTAAAACAAAATCATGGATAAATTTTTAAGTCGTAAGTGAACATTCGATGATAATAAAGCATCAACAAGTGCACAGACGAGCATAGTTCCGAAAATAAAATCAAGGAAATATTCTCAAGAATACTTGAATTTTGGTTTTAACATTACTGAAGTAAATTGAGAAGAACAGCCCTGTGTATCATTTCCTCAAAAATATTGGCAGCCAACAGTATGAAACCTAATAAACTTAAAAGACATTTGTAAACGCTTCATGAACATTAACAAACCTCGAGAGTTATTCGAATTAAAATTAAAATCATATGAAAAACAAAAAAAAAAGATTTTTTTAAAAAATTTATCAGTAAAGGAAAAAGCTCTACTTATTTCTTACAAAGTATCATAAGAAATAGCCAGATATAAAACACCTCATACTATTTGACGAAGAGCTTATTTTGCATGCTGCGATTGAGATCGTAGAAACTATATTTACAGACAATTTTGCCAAAGAGGTACAGTCCATACCATTAGCAAACGATAGTGTTTCCCGCCGAATTGATGATACAGTTGAAGATGTAGAACAACAGCTTTTTGGTAAACTGCGAGATAAATAGTTTTTAATTTTGCTTGACGATGCAACATATAGTAAAAAAGATGCTCATTTCATTGCGTATGTTTGTTTTTGGGATGATATGCCAGCAGTAGCACTACTTTTTTGTAAACCAATAAAACTCAAAGCAACAGTAATCGCATTATTTGATATTTTAAATGATTTTATAAATGAAGCAAATATAGAGTGAAAAAATTGTGCCGGAATATGCACCGATGGTGCTCGTAAAATGTCTGGAAGATTTCAAAGCATAAAAGCACTTGTGAAGCAGAAATCGCACAATCCACAGAAAAGCTCTGGCTTCCAAAGAAATGAGTCCTTGTCTGAATAATGTGCTAAAGACAGTTGTGACTGTAGTAAATTACACAAAAATGAGACCCCCAAAATCAAGAATCTTTTCTAGACTTTGCAAAGTCATGGGAGAACCGTTGCTCTATTATTAGGAGGAAAGGGGGTTATCACGTGAGAAATTTTTTGCAACGTGTTTGTGAACTAAGAAATAAAATTGCTATTTTTCTAGAAGAGGAAAACCTACCGAAAGCTGATAAATTTCGAGATGGTTTATTTGTTATGAAATTGAGCTACTTGGTCGATATATCCGAGAAATTAAATATCTTGAATCTTCAACTTAAAGGATCAAAAGTACATGTTTTACTCGAGTGATAAAATTAATGCTTTTTGTAGAAAATTAGAATGATGGAGCCGAAATTTAAAGCAAAAAAAAGCCACTAGAAATGTTTGAAAATGTAGATGAATGTGTTAAAACTTACAAAGCTGAAGAACAACACGTAAAAGTTGTTTTTAACATTTGTTTAACGTACACCCCCCGCATTGTGGGGAGGCAGGCAATCTAGAGGGCCCAAAGCTTGATAGACGCTAATTACAGTTAGGCTTGAATCCCAAAATCTGAGTTTTCAGTGGTGTCGTTATATTCTCTGTCACGACACTGGTTCTTAAAACTATTGAATATCATTTAGCCATGTTGGCAAAGAATTTTAAAGAAATATTTTTTTGCAGAGAACAACTTGATAGTAAGTTACGAGTGGGTTAGAGATCCCAAAATACCCAGAATTTCAACTGCAAAAGTAAAAATCCTCATAAATTTCACATCCAGTGGCGAAATAAAAAGGAAATTTTGTAATAAATCACACTTTCAACTTTGGGCAGAAGTGAATGATAAATTTTCTGCACTGAAAACACAAAAGCGTTTCGTATACTAATACCATTTTCAACATCTTACCTTTGGGAAACCGGATTTACTGCGGTGGCTGCTTTAAAGACAAAATATAGATTTTAACTAAATATAGAAAAAGATCTCAGAGTGTCAATTTGTAATATTAATCCTTCCCTTGAAAAACTGTGTTCCGCAAGACAAGCCCATGGATGTCACTAACAATTATTCAATTTGTCTTAACTTAGTATTAATAAATTAGGTATAAAATACATTGGGCAGTACTGATACATTTTTAAGTAAACTGGCTAAAGTACCCACTCTTCGCACGAGTTTATTTTTTAAAAAAAACAAACTTTATTCTTGATATAATAGGTGAATTGTAAGAAGAGTAAAACCAAGTGCAGGACAATGTATACAAAAATGTAAATGATTTTTTTGAAGGAATGCTCATGTTATAAATAGTTTTTAGTGAACTGTAATTTTCAGACACACAGTAGTAAATTTAGAATTAATGTTAAATAATGACAAAGAATGTAAAATTCCAATGAAGAATAATTGTATTATTTTTAATATTTAAAGCGAGAAAAAGACTTCAAAATGTCTTATCCCGGGAGAAGCGCGTACTTATATTAAGGTTACAGATCACGCGGGGTGACTAAGTCATCCTAATACATTTTTTTATAATTACTTTTTATTGTACACGATAAAAATCATAATTCCAGTAAATAATTTAATTAAGAGAAAAAGTACCTAACCACTGTCAAGGACTTTTCCATTTTTCTTTGATAATTTGAGAAAAAATTTAATAAACTGAACTAAAATGTTTCAAATTAGCGTGACCTTAATACAGGACACAAATCACATACACTTTGCTGTAATAATACAGGAATGTTAATTGCAAGCAAAATTTTCGCAATTTGTTCACTTTATAGCAGTTTTGCAATCTTTTGTTGATCGACAAATATCCTGTTGAACCTTTTCTTGCTTGTGTATTTTTGACTGGGCAAAGTGTGTCTTGCGGTACACTTATGGCTTCATATTTTTCTTGATGTAGTAATTGGAAATTTTCCTTTCGCTTCATGTTTACTGCTTTTCTCAAATTTGCTTTCACTATCATGATTAATATGTATTATTTCAGCAGGATTTTTCCTTTGCTTGATCAGTTTTAACTCCCATCAACAGAGATCCCAGATGTCCATTTCTTTTTTTATATTCTGCTCATTTACATTCATAAACAATAATAAATCGTACAACACAGCAATCAAAATCACTAAATTGTTCATAGGGGGGAAATGTAGCCTACCCATAGAAAATATTTTGGAACAAAAATTGTCACGTGGGAAACTCAGTCAAAACAAGTACCTCAAGATTTAAAAAAAAAAACGTTTTCCATTCCCAAAAAAGGAAATACGTTACAAATACATTTTAGTTCCAATTAAGAGTGTCGTACAGGAGGATACAGTCAAGGTCATTAGTAACAAATAAAGTTTTCCCAGAATTAACGATTTCATGAGCATGGGATGATTCAGCGCCTCACGCGACCGCTCTCAAGTTAAAAGTGTATTTATTCAATATAAAAACGTGTATGTTAGTTCTAAAAGAGAATTGGGTAAAATGTTTTTCATTATACTTTATATGTTTCAGAATACTCCTGATCAAATAATCCTTTAAAGCTTTTTCGAATGTCATAAAACTCTTCCACATGGAAAAAGCGCAATCAAAATACATTATTTATAACTTCCCTTTGAGAAAAGAGATCTAATTAACCATACCAGTAAGTTATAAGAGCAAGCAGATGATCAGCAAATATATTCTGCCTCTTTGGTGAAAAGTGAATTTAGTATTCATTTTATTTCTACAGTTCATGTACAGTATTCCAATAATAATAACAGTGAGAAAATTTTTACCTTCCAAGAACTTTTCTCTGGGTCTGGGTTTTGTTTTATCTTTGAAAGGGTTTATATTTTAGGTTTAAAATGAGAAAACGTAATAAAAAATCTCTCATCGTGAGATTACAGCAAATCAAGCAAAGTGTTTTTTATTTGGTTATAGGATCAAATATATAGCTAATGAGCACTTGGAAGCGGAAGTTTATACTTTTGATGACGTAATATCGCCAAATGATACAGATAAATTGTATCAGAGTGTGTATTTTTCATTATGTCAGAAAGTATTTTATCTTACTTCATTCCAGTAAATTAAATTTTTAAAACCTTTTATTTTTTTCATATGCTCGCGCCCCCCTAGGAGAGCGTGCCCCACAGTTTGAGAAACTCTGGCCTACTATTACCCCTTTGAATTTTTCCGTCAAATTCGGCAACAACCTGTATAGTTATACATTATCATGAAATATCCAGCAAAACAGGTCGGTAACGTCTAATTACATTTGCTTCAATTTGCTTTAGAATGAAGATATAGTGATTAAATGTAAACATTCAGTTGAGTATTTTTCCCGAAAATGAACTCTGATCACTTTCAAAACAAGCAATTTTTATATTAAATTTTTAGGCATATGCGGAAAAGGGAAAGGAAAATATTCGTTGCCATTAATAAATAGTCAAACAAAACCTATATTTATTTTACCGGAAGAACTAGTTACGATGTGCGCCGTTCTTTTTTTTTTTTTTTTTTTTTTTTGTATCTGCAATTTATACATTTTGGAAATCTTACTTTCACGAACTTTATTGCTTAAGAACAAATACTATTCAATAGTACATGAAATACACAAATGTGTCGATATATTTCAAGCTGATTGGGTAACTTTTACGAGTTACGGATTTAATAAGGGTAATCAAACAAATAAACTTTCATATAACAAGAAATTTGCACCTTTTTCACGGCTGTCATTTCACATTCTCATTCTAAATTACTTTTAGAAAATCATGGGGTGTTCACTGTTTTCTCAGGCGAATATTTTGTTCTTAATACGTTTCTAGGCCTCATGAAAGCAGAAATATTAAAATGAGATCACACCATAAAATCTCGGTTAATCCACTCAACCGGCGACAAGGAAGGCGAGGCGACAGATTATTTTTAGAAAACATCTTACCTTCAAAAGAATGGTGCTGGGACACAAAGAAAGGGTAAAGCGAAATGAAGTCAGCAGATACAGAATGTAATCATGGAGTCATTATCTTGAGTTGACCTTAGGTTCTTTTATGGGCAGGACTCTTGAACGTTACGGTTATCGCCTTGAATGTAATTATAAGGTTTTGCCCTTCTGTTTACTGGTTAATATACTTTCAGTATGTTATTTGGTTTTCTGATTGCCTAGTGGAACTGTTGAAAGAAGCGTGGGTAGTAAAAAAATTGAGGATTTAAAAACTACACACTGTTTTTCTACGAGGGAAGTAAATTAAATAGTGGCGACTTAACCTACAAACTCGCAGGAGAGCCGACATACTGGATATAAAAGTGGTGAGGTGGCGATGTGTAGAGTGTAAAAAGCAATCGATCTAGTCAGAAGGGTGATTGTTGCGTGGCGTTAAAGTGATGAGTTTCGTTTTGATCCCTTTGTTTTCAAATGGTGATTAGCAGTCGAGGCTTAAAATCGTGGTTACTGTGGCAGAAATGTGACAGAATATTATCGAGGGTTACTGAAAGCCTATGGTGAAAATGCATTAACGTATAGGGCGGGTGCGTGATGGGTTAAAGCGTTTCGTTCGAGTCGGAATGGGTCTGCGGATTTGTAATGCACAGGTCGGCCCTCCAGTAATCAAGATCAGATTGACATATTGTGTAGTCTCCTTTCCAAAGACTCCCGATAGACTGATGCATGTTTTTTGTAAAATAATCTCCAGATCGTGCTGCATGACAACTCGCGTTGTCACGTCGCAAACAATGTCACTCTCTTATTGCGACGGTCGCAGTGAAAAATCTTAGAACACTCTCCCTAGTCACCTAACATGAATCCTTGTGACTTCGATCTGTTTCCGAAGTTGAAGGAACTTCTCCGAGAATGCCTTTTTCAGGACACTTCCTATGTAATCTGTACATTAGGAATTTCTGTCGCTGTTCAACACCTTGACAATAGTCTACAATGGCTTCCTAACATTTGGCAAAAGGTTATAAGCTTTGCTCGTGTGAAAGAGTGTAATACAATAGTACTTGAAAGTTTATTAAACATTTATTTATACCTATATATATATTGACATTCCTTCCACGTAGTTCAAAAAATAGATTAATAGATTAGGAACAAAACAATATAATCTGGGAAATTTACAAACAAATCAAACGGTTTGGTTTTCCCAGTTGTTCTATTGATAAATAAAATTGATTTATTAATTTTATTTCAACTAATATCGTAATCCTAATAGCTTACGGTGGCCTTATGTTCATAGTAACGAACACGTGGTCGTCAATTTTGAGTTCAAGCTCCAGTGCCACTGAAAAACCACCGTGTAGAGAGACTGGCATACGTTAAATCTACTATGCGTAAAATTTTCTCTCTGACGTAGTAGGAAAGTTAGAAGAATGGAGTGATAGCTCAGGTGTCGTCCTCGGCACTTGGCCATATTTCATAATTCGAGATCCGTCACCAAGAGCCTCCGTGTTGCTTTACAGTACGACTCACTCACAGCTTACGTAAAAGTAGCAAAATATGTGAATTTATTTTGTGTATTAGTTATTAGAACAAAAATAATTCATTATTCTCAAATATTTCTTTTCTAAACTAATTAATTTAATTTTATCAGTTTGTTTTCTGCCTCTACTAATGAAAAAGTGTTAATTTGTATCAAAAGATTTACGATAGACAAAAAGATGCAAAATATAAAATAATTATACTTTAATGTCGAAGTTCAAGTCATTATGCACAATATATACCGGCATTACGCTCGCATGGAATTCTTATTAACAAGAAAAAATATAGTTTGCATTAAATTTCCAAATAAAAAAACTTCCTTTTGTAGGCTTCAATTCTATACATTGCTTGGCTTATGCTGGTTTTTAACTTGGAGAAACGACTCTAAACAATATATTTTATTTAAGAAAGTTGTTTCAAAATCTCATTTTTGTATTTTTTTTAATGAACTCAAAATCCGGAACCAAAATTATTTAAAACTTTTCTCAATTTGAAAACAAGATATTGTTTTGTTATTGTGAAATTGTTATAGATACAGTTCGAAATTTTACACAATTAAATATTATACGGACATGAGCAGTAAGAACAACATCAAAATACATTAGAATTAAAAAAGCATTTAATATATTTAGAATGTAACTCGTAAATAGTTTAAATATATATTTTTAAATTTAATTCCATAATTCTTAATGTTTTATAACTAAGCCATCACCAATGTTATATTTAACTTGCTTGGACTTAGAGGGCAAAACACACATAAAGGAAAATCCACCAATAGATTTCTGAGTTAAATGTTTTTTATGAAAATTATTTCGTCAAAAAATAAATTCTATGTTTTATTTTGTTGAATTTTGACGATTCTTAGGGAACTAGTCGCAGACCATAGAAAAGAGCCAAAAGATTAAATTTGTTGGCCATATTAAATATTGTTGATGTCGAAAGCCCCAAAACTCTTTTTATCCTCGACTTTCGACCACTCCCTGTCAGACGAATCAAATCTGTTGGTTGTTTATGATATCGAAAGAATGACGACGGCATGCCTTTTACACTAATAGGAAATGAAAAGATGAGCATTTTCTCCCGTACGAAGATTTAATAATTCATAAGATGGAAAAGCATTGTGTACGTATTGAATACAGCCTCTCAACTCAGATCAAATTTATCTGCTAACGAGCAACGCATTTTAGTTTTATCCTCCAATTTTATTTCGCAGATTTCTTGTTATGTTTGCAGTAAAAAAATATATTTCTTCCACCCTTTAATTAAACAAAGTGCCAATATTACTCATCGATTGAATTGTACTAATAACTGTTTTCAAAAATTATTGTGCTGAAAAGTTTTATCCTTCAAATAAACTATTGTTGCTAATTATAAATTGTTGCTTAATTTGATGTTAAATTTCCTATATTTCTCTCTTACAAATTCTAGTACTAATATTTGATAATACTCTTCTTTGTGCTTTATTTGTTACTAATCTAATAATTACAGTAATACCCCGAACATACGTGATAGGTGAGATTTACAGTCATAACAGTACAAGTCGAACTTGTGGAAGTGGGGTATAATTTTGCTTATAAGTACATATAGATGATTTTTAGATGGAATCAAAGACGAAAAAATAATACTTTAGAAAAAAGAATGTTTAGTAAAATTTTGGATTACACAAACACAACATCACAAACTGAAGTTATTTTGATACAGAAGATTTCTCATAAAATCTAACAAAGTAGTCGGCCGGCTCAAAGATTTTTTTCTCCTTCAAAGTTACCTTGTTGCATGTTAAATAGTAGTTTTCCCCCTGTTTTATTAAAAAAAATTTGCTAATCGTTGGAATTCAATTGGATTGATACTTTATGTCAAATTCCCAACCGTCATTCGATTGAACTGGGTCTTTTGTCTCGTGAGTTCTTCAAAGTCTTCCTCTTGTCCATGCATTTCTATGAATTTATCAATTGTTAAATCCTGATTGTGGGAAGCCAGATGTTCTCGAGTGTCATCCCTATTCACATCTTAATTTATTTACCTGGCAATATTGACAACTTCTTCAATCACATAACCAATTTCACGAATATTAGCATTTTTTTCAATCAAAAGACGAATCAACAAGATTTTTAAATCGTTGGAGTAAGTCAGGGTTACAGTAAGTCAGGGTAGCGAAAGTCGAGGTATTGCTGTATTTAAAAACGAACAAACTGAAAATGAAACACAAATTAAGCCTTAAAGTTTCCAAACAACTAACTGGAACTAAAACTACGAATGAAAACCCAACAAATAATCATCTAAATGAATATTATTTATCACACATTCCTTTTTTATAGTACTCTATTAAAAGAGCCATAAAATACACTGCGAAATAATATATACCGTGATGGTAATTACTTTTTGTGTTCCTGTAAACTGTGCGATATTTTTCAATTGGCAAGAATGCAATATTGGAAAAGAAACTCACAGTCAATTTCATAGAAAACCTTCAATGTGTGTTAGAAATCGAGTTCAGTTCAGCTTAACATTTAACAAGTTGTAGATAATTTCATTGATTTATGAAGTTGTCAAAATACAGCAACGCAAAATGCTATGGATGGTCCCTAAGAATGTTTTCTGCCTATTTATTTAAAATCAGATGTGAATTATTATGTGTAAGTGAAAATTCTGTTGCTTTCCTTTAAAGAAGAAACAAACGTTTTTTTTTTACTTTTTATTTAAAATTTATTCTAAAATATAATCTTTTGTAAGTTGCAGCTGTCTTCCAGTGCTCTGGCAGCTTATCTAACCCCTTGGAAAAGGTCTTAGAGACAAAGAACTCTTCCACTGCTATTTGGACAACTTCATATAACTTATACATATATATATATATATATCAAGAAAGTTTTACAGTGACCTGAACAGATGATAGCCAGATGGTGCAATATCAGAAGTATATACTGGCTGACGTAAGGTTTCCTAACTCATTTCTCAATTTTTTATTTGTTATTCGTGGCCACGCGTTATAATCTAGCGTTATCGTGATGAAGAATCACACCCTTTCTATTGGTCAAAGATGGACAGTTATTTTGCTTTTCTTTATTAAAACATCAAATTGCAACAGGAATGACCATTTCATTTTCTTTCAGCTACTAATAGTGCCCTATACCAGGGGTCGGCAACCTGCGGCTCTTTGGATGTGAAGCTGTGGCTCTTTAGTTCCATACGCAAATATTATTTATTTTATCAAAAAAAAACATTTAAAAATCATTCTGAATCGATTAACGAGGATTAGGCACCGTTTCTATCTCTCAGCCACTTTTACCTGCTTTTCACCGCACCTCTCCCCCGTGACACGCGTCGTCACTGTCGTCAGTCGTCGGATATTTCTATGTAGGTTTTAATTCGCTTTCGACGCAAGACAATTTGAAGTCTTCAACCAGTGCTTTGGCTGTGACGTATAGCTTGTTGTTTCAAGTAGAAGAATTAGAAGCGAATTATCTTCTCAAAGGTATGTATGTATATATATATAATAATAACAATAATTAAAAAACCGAAGTAAAGGTAGGTAACATAAGTATTATATTTTTAAAATACATATTATACATATTTTTTTCCAAATAAGATACTTAACTACTTTTTTGAAGTCAATAAGAATTGTCAAAAAAGAAACAAAGTACTACTGTTGGATATAACCGCGAAAGTGTTTTTATTAAAATATATTTTTTTTATAAATTACCTATTTTATTATTAATCTATTTTATAGCCTTGATTATTTAAAAATTAGAGTTAAAATAATAATTGTAAGTACCTATATAAATTGTTATTTAATAAACCTATTTTCGAACTCTGGGGATCAAAGTAGGCAGGTGTTTGCAGTTTTAGATTGTTTATATGTTTGGCAATTTTCCTTGATTTCCGCATAGTTGGACATAACACTTTTACTCGTAAACTAATATTTGCCAAAATTAAAAAAAACAAAAACTAAATGCTGTGTGATGAACACGTTCTGACAAGTCCGTTCGTGCCAGTTGGTGATCACCGTACACGGGAGGCAACCACAGATGCCACTATGTACTTATAGTCAATCAGTACGTGAGAGAGTGATACAAACAGTGTTTTGTGTCTGAATTACTTATTTTAATAATTTAATTATTAGAGAATGATTTTTTTATTTAGGTAAGTATTTTTAATCAGGAATATCGTTGTAAAATGTTTTTTGATAAATTATGTTTCACTATGCCTAGCTTCTCGTATGTACAATTTACGTAGGTATACGTTGACATGGTAAATAATTGCGAAACTTGTGTGTGTGTGTCATCTGCTGTTTAGGATACCTAAATAATAATTTTAAAAATTATTTATTACTGCTTTACCGCAAGCATGACATCTACATAAAAAAAGAGAACTTAAGAACAGCATCGATAATTTAATCGGGATTTTACGGAGTCGTTCGCTTTTAAATGCAACTCAGATGGCCTTCCGACTTGTCTCATTTGCCACGAATAACTCGCACACAATAAGAAATCAAATTTAGAGACACATTTCGCTATAAAACATACTCAGTTTGCTATTAAATATTTAGCTGGCGAAGAACGAAAAAAAGCTGTCAAAGAGCTCCAAAAACAAAAACAGCAATCAAATTCCATATTAAGTAACTGGACGCAATCTACTACATGTTAAGTAACTACGCAGTAATGTTAATCTGTCAAGCTTCACGGTATCACTACAAATTGCAAAGAAGGCAAACCATTCACAGATGGTGAGTATTGTGCCTCTGAAGAACTGTTTCGTGATTTCAAAAACAAATCAGAAATCTTGAAAAAGAACAAAGATTCGCCCCTTTCCGCTAAAACAGTACACGATAGAACAGTTAAAATGTTTTCAAATGTAGCATATTTGCAGGTGGAAGATATTCAACTTTTTTCTGCCTTATCACTTGCTATAGATGAGTCTTGTGACATAAAAGACACGGCACAAGTTGCCGCTTTTGTCCGGTATATGTCTTTCCAGTGTCTAAAAGAATAACTTCTAGGATTGCTACCGCTCTCTTGACAAACTAGAGGGGAAGATATAGCGAATGCAACGCAAAAATGCTTTGAAAATAAGATCGATTTAAATAAAATTGTTTCAATAGCAACTGATGGAGCCAGAAGTATGATAGGAAAAAATAAAGGGGCAACAACGATTCTTCAGAGCAAAATAAACCACGAAATTCTTACGATTCACTGCATAATACTCCAGGAAGCGATTTGTGCCCAAACATTTCCGGCCGAAATAATTGAGGTCATGAATTCGGTAATCAAGAATTTTAACAGCATTTTGTCAAAAGAGCTGTAACATCGTCAGTTTAAATAATTCTTAAACTGTATGGATAATTCTTAAACGATATGGAGACTCAGTATTCCGACCTCCTTCTTCACAATAAAGTGCAATGACTTTCCTAAGGTAAGGTGTTGAAACGTTTTGCTTTGTGCTTGAATAAAATAAATACATTTCTCAATGTAAAAGACATTAATCCCCCTGAATTAGAGAACGGCAAATGGTTGCAAAAATTTTACTTTTTGGTGGATATCACAGTGAAATTAAATTAGCTGAATTTAAAACTGCAAGGAAAGGGAAATCCAGCCTATGTTTTGGTAGAATAATTGGTTTGTTTCGAAGAAAATTTAATTATTTTGGCAGAAGATATTCAGAGCTGTAAATTACTTCATTTTCAATTTCGAAAGCAATATCGCGATAAAACCAGTACAACTGTTGACACGAATAACTTCAGCACAGTTATAAACAAATTAAAGTTGAATTTGTTGACAGATTTGAACAATTTAAAACCATAACAAAACGTCTCTAGCATACACAAATAGTAATGAAATCTACATTGAGCCATTTGAAATCGATACTGGATCTCTAGAAATAAAATTGATCGATTTAGAAAGTAAAGCTTTGTGGAGTGGAAAATTTACAGAGTTGTAAAGCAAGTTGGAAGAGCTGGAGGTCCAAAAATGTATGTATGTAACGCAACAGAAGTGGACAGCTTTAAAATAATTGCTGCGAGTTGAGGCACTTAGATTCGACGCATGAAATAGTCTTCCAGATAGCCACAGTGAGGTGAAGAAGTTGGCATTTGGAGTGCTGTCTATCTTTGGATCGACATATTCGTGCGAGCAAGCGTTTTTTTGCGCGTGTGAATATAGTTAAAAGTAAAGTAAGAAGTCACCTAAAGTGAAAATTTAGAGTCGTGTTTGAAACTTAAAACAACAAGTTATGAGCCAAATTTAAACAAACTATCTAAAGCCATTCAAAGCCAACGCTTTCATTGAATTTGTTTGCTCAAATGTACGTTATTGTTTTTTAAATTTTAAGTGCAATTTATATTGTTTAAGTAAAGTTTATAAATTTTCTACTTGAATGGCCATGCAAAGCCATCGCTCCCAATGAATTTGTTTTCTCTATTGTCTGTTATTGAGGTATAAGTTAGCGTTGTAAGTAAATGTTTAATTGTTTTTACTTAAATAATAAATAATTATCTAATAATGCCATATATATATATATATATATATATATATATATATTATCCAATTTGTTGTGAAAAACACTACTTATATATGAATAAATAAACAATTTTTCTTACGAATAAATAGATTAGTTTTCTTTTATCAGAAAACTTTATTTTTGCAAGTATTATTTATTGTTCACAAGGGGAAAAAATGTGTGGCTCTTTAAAAACTTTGCAATTTTGTAAATTGTAATTTTCGACTCTTCCGTCTCAAAAGGTTGCCGACCCCTGCCCTCTACCCATGCTGGTTCATCATCGACACAGCATACATCTATGATGCATTCCAACTTTGGATGAGGGTGTCTTCTCTTTGTATAGGCATGTGTTTTTTTTTCTAACCACATTTATGTACAATATCAACTTTTCCTCTCCAGTCACCAAGGGGTCCAAAAATGGTTCCCTTTTTCGACGGGCAAGATTTGGAGAACATATCAAAATTCTGCACAATAAACTTTTATCGCTTAATTCGTGTAGAGTTTGGACACAAAACCAAACCTTTTATTGTAATCCAAAGGAGTAGTCTGAGGAATTCCAGGTTTGAAGCCTATTTCTTTCGAAGTCAACGTGGGATTTGTCCTGATCATTTTGTGTATAGCACTTCGTCACTCACATCAGGTGGTTTTCTTAATCTGGGTTCATCTTTAAAAAAATTATTCAAGCGAAATTTCACAAGCTATCTTTGACATGTTACAGTGTTCACTGCTTCCTCTCCAAACACACCGCTTAAGTTTTCCTTCTTGCATTCATCGTGTTACTCATGTTTTGGAACTCAAACAACATATAATGTCTTAAGTGTCCTTTTTCTTTACTCACGTTGAGAAATTTACAAGTTTAAAAAACTGCAAAAACTATGCATAGATTATTTATAATACACTAATCTAACTGTTTCAATCGGATCTGAATTCTTGCAAAAGATTGACATCGCATTAAAGTGTTTGTGTTCAAAAACGACAGAACTTCCCCTTATACCCAATAACAGCACGATCATTCTCTGAATATTGTGGATTTTCAAAAGCTAGATCTTAAAAAGTTACATTAATCTTAACACCCTTGTTAGTGAACCAAATGTGGCATCGTGATATAATTTACTAAAATTGAAGTTATTTTCTGGCTTTGTTTAGAATAATTCTTTACTTTAACGTATAAATGCTATTGGTATATTCATAGGCAAATGTGTGCTAAGCCCAGTTTTAATTTTCTCTTTTCACGCTTAAATCAAGTGAGTTTGGATATATAAAAAGGAATATTTAAAACTATTTATTATACTTTTTAATGAAATTGCAAAATTTTAAATAGGGTATAGAAATTTAAAAAATATGGCTACATATTGCATATTTCTCCGCATTATTAAGTAAGCAACCATATATTTTACAATGTTGTGTAATTAATACTTAAAATAATGTAAATAATTTATATCTGGATGTTTAATACACTAACTTTAATCTCTGTTGTATTAATTTTATGATACAAATTGTAATATTTGCAAACAACGCTGTCCCTTACATTATAATGGGATTTCAATCAAAACTTGACAAAATGTGTCTGCTACAGCCAAGTTGACATAATTTTAGTGACCACTTTGGTGGGTTTGCGACCACTTTTGGCAACTTGGCTATCATTCGGAGGCTTTAAGAAACTATTGGAGAAATATTTTAATGTCACGATGTTTGGCGAAAGTGGATCTTTCGAGAAAGATCTCTGCAGCCTCTAAATAGGAGTCCATCATCAAAATTGTGTCAGTATTCTTTTGACTGTTAAAGAGTCGACTTGCTATTAAATCCAACGATCGAACGTGAGCTTGAGAACAATCTTAATAACTACGTTTTTGTTTTTTTAGACATTATTAGTTCAGTCTGAGCGCCATAGAAGGTGTGAAGACCTACTAGGATTTATTTTGCGAATTTTAGTTCTATATCCTGTATTTCGAAGGACTGTTTTCTCAAAATAAATTTTACTCAGTGCTAAATAACTGCTTTGCTCTTCGAGACTTATAACATAAAATACTCGAACACCGATCTAAGTAACATTATATTTACCTTATGAGAATAAATTTTTATAAATTGTTTCAGAAAATGAATGCAAATCTTTAATTACTTGGAATTACATATATTTTTCATTTACATAAAAGGGAATTGGAAGTGGAATTACGTAGATGAAATAACTATTTTCAGCTATTAATAAAATATTCAATTATAAGAAAAATAAAGTTAAGTAAAAATTACGAAATATTTTTTTTTTACTTTTTAATATATCTCTAAAATGAAATGAATTGCTTTAAATGTATAAAACAACCATTATATTTGTCACGACCCTGTGGTTGTTCGTGGAGTTTGGAACACCAAATGATTAACTTTTGTTATAAAAATAACTAAGTTTATTCATTTGGATATGTACAGCATACAATCAAGTAATGCTATAAACCGAAGGAGTGGTCAAATTTAATTGTTAATATTCCTAAGGCAAAGAATTATGCACTTTAACTGCATTCTTCAGCTCTCACTCGGGTCAGTTGAATATCCCGGACTAAAGCTTCTTTTCAAGATCTCCAAAGACTTTCGATAATCAGTTTGCTAATCTCACTTCATAGCAGGCGAACAACTAACTCTGGACTCACTTTACTAGAGTTTAAACAGAATTCAAATTAACATAAAATCAAGTACTCTCTGATTTCCTCTCTACGGAAGATGGTTTTAAACTCAAACAACAGTTAAAGAAGCATTTTTCTCCAAGAGAATACACAATTAAGCATTATAATTATTTTTGAAACCATGCGAAGATTCAAATGCCACAAAATAGTTTGAACTTTGAAATTTTTTTTGAGTAAATCCTAGAAAAACTCGTCTAGACAAAACTTTGTTGTTCAAAAATAAATTCACAGGGAAAGAATTGTATACAACCAATAGAACCAGGTTTAAAAAATCACATTTCAATAATAACTTCGATGTAATTTTCTATCCAAAAAGCATAGTTTAGTATATTGGCATTCAGTCTGTAGTTGTACGTAATAAAGGGGATTAAGTTCAATTTATTATCTGCTGAGAAATTTGTTACTTCTAGCTTAGAAGTAGGTCTTGTGTATTGTCTTAGATTTTAATACAAATCGTATTTATAACCAAAGCAGTGATTTTTTTTTGAAATTCTGTTATAATATGACTATTATGTATATATGTACTTCTATTTCTTAAATTCGAAATACTTTTACTTCCTCTCACGTTAAATTTTATAAACATTGTAGAACTGTACAAAATTTTACAGCGATGTAAATATCAAATGAAGATTTTTTTTTTGTTTATCTATTCTTGAATTATTTTTTTTTTATATATATTTACAAATTCTTTAAGCAAAGCAGTTTGTCCTCAATTCGTGGTGTTAAACTCCGTTCAAAGTATCCAATGCAAATATGTTTTTGAAAAAAAATTTCTTTTTTAGCGTATTTTATTTAGAAATATTTTTAAAGAAATATATAAAAGAAAAAGAAAAACTACTTTAAACAAAAATGAAAATTCATTCATTATATATTGGTAGATATTCTTCAAGAAAAAGAAACATTTTTCTTCCTAACAATTTTTATGTAATTATTTTAATTGAGTAAACATGAAAATCTATTTTATATTTCAACATCATATTTAGCAAAATGATCTTATTTTTAAGAAAAATTTTATAGCAGAACTCTAAACAATAGAAAAATTAAAAATAATGCTTATTGAACACAAACATTAAACAATAAGTAATAAACTTGCACACAATTCCTATAGTTAAGAACATATTCAATGAATTCATCTCTAAAATTATTAAACGATATAATATAAAATGAGTTTTCATAAGAACATTTTAAGCGAATTAAATTTTTTCTCAACTGAAGGAATATATTGCTTTATCGTCTTTATCCAATTATTAATAAAGGCTTCTTTACTCATGAATATAAAACACTTTTGCCTATCTATTCAATATTTTAAAATTTTTATTAAAATTTCTTTAACATGTAAAGCTTAAAATAAGTTCCGTAAAATTCAGCGTATAATGCGCACTTTTAACTCAAAAAATAAGATCGAAATTTACTGGTGGGCACTTGACGCCGAGTATAAAAATAAAAGCTTTAAGGCGATTTGGTACCCTAAAATCATCAACCTGTCGAAATTTTTATTAGCTTATTTGATACTCCAAATCTTTACAAATATGCCTGCAAAATTTAAAAGCATTACGTCCATTTTTTATCAAGTTATGGAGCAATATTTGATGCTGGAAAGCAACTACCACGCCCACATTTCATATTATCTGCAAGAAAAGAGCTTAATAAAAATGAATTAATTATTTTTCTACCACGCGTCAATGAGATTAAATATGCAGTAACAAATCATTTCAAGAAATGATTGTGCAATTCATGCAAAAATTCTAGTTTGTGAATTGATTATTGGAAGAACAAATGGATTTGGTCAAGATTTAAAAGTTGTGCATGCTTTTTATGATATTATTATGAATGATATTAAAACTTCAAAAGGATTCTCTTAAAGAACAAATACTAAATCTCATTTTGATAACTCAGATAATTAAAAATCTAATTCGCAAGAATAGAAAAACTCTCCCATTTTTATATATTTGTTTTTGGTGATATAACACATGGGCTGAAAAGTCCCGGGCCTAACACATAGATGGCGCTAGTTTTATTGCAGTCACCTTTTTTTCAGTTAATACTAACCTTCAAAAGACAGCTGTTATATATATATATATATATATATATATATATATATATATATATATATAAAGTTTCATGATATTCTATTCATTAGTTTGTGAGTTATTGTGCTAAGAGTGACGCTACTTTTGTTATTTTCAGAACAATGGATCAAAAACAATTTCGTGTTTTAATTTTACACTGCTTTTTGATGGGAAAAAATACCGTTCAAGCGAAGCAATGCGACTACTGGCTGTTCACCGGCCTGAAAAAATGCTCGCCGGTAAGATTTCGCACGAATGAAGAGGCTATCGCTGAAACTATTTTGAGGCAAAAGATAAATCGTTCTACAAAAGTGGTATTGAAATGTTAGAGCGGCGCTGGAATGATTGCGTTGCTCTTGATGGAGATTACGTTGATGAATAAAGCTAATTTTGAACCAAAAAAACTGTGTTTTCTTTGTTAGGCCCGGGACTTTTCAGCCCATGTGTTATGTATATCCCATGCGTGTGAAATTCATCAGTTTTATTATTAAAATATTTTAAGATATTTATTTAAACAAATGCACATATGCAGTTCTTAGGTTTTGAAATATTTTATTTATAAATTGTTATTTGATTTTGCTTTCATTCGTGTACAATATTTAACATGTGAGGGTTTTTAAAATAATGGAAATAGAAAATAAAGATAATTATTAAGATAAAGTTTTATGAAATATTGATCTTTCATTCGTTTTCTTCTATATATTCATTATGGCAGTATACTATTTAATTGTTCTACATTTGTGCAATTTTTTATGGTAAGCAGTTTTAAATTAGCTATTTAACATTTCATAAAAGTTTCAGACTATTCGATGAATATTACATCATGGTGTTCATGGAATGAAAACTTCAAACTCATATTTCTCCATGCTGAGTTTTTGTACACATACTGTTATTCAAAACCCTAAGGCTTCTTTGATTGTTGAAGTATGGGTTTGAAATTTTTATGCATGTTTTGAAATGTATGTTTTGTAAAACTGTGCATGGAATTACCTCTAACATGTTTAGTACTTTTTCTAAAAAATTTCAAAATCAAAAATAATGTTTTTTTTGAGAATTTTTGGAAATTTAACTATAAAAAAAATACTAACAATGAAGGAGCAGCAGCAGAAACAAACCCATGCACAGTTTTATGTAGTATATTATAAAATACATGGAAAAAATTATTGAAAGAAAAGAGACATATTTTAAAAAGCCTTAGGAATTGAAAAGAATGTTTTAAAAAGTTCAAAAAACTTACATTTTGCAACAAATTTAAATTTTTTTGTATAGAATTATTATTAAATATTAACCTTTATAAAATACAGTTGAAACCAAATATCGAATATTAAAGATAAAAAAAATTGTGAAAATGGCACCATATCTTAAAAATAAAACAAAAAATATTTAAAAGTTATGGCAAGAGAAAATTAATCTTTTACATAGATCGAAATACTGTTTCTTTGAAACAAATAACAATCCTTATGAACTTAATGCAGCGATACTCAACCTGCGTCCAGCGGGCCACATGCAGACCAGTAGGCCTTTTTAAGTGGCAAGGTCATGGACCATTGTTCTCAGAAATTCATTTATTTATGAAAATTTGGTGGGAAATTCTTTGTTAAAAAATCAAAAATATCAATTTTGCTTTTTTGCTGTCGATGTCGTATGGAAGCGAATTGGTAAATATTTTTTTCTGATTACTGAAAATTGACAACAGTAAAGTAGTGCATTTTAGAGCATTGCGCACGTGCATTTCAGTGTTCATTGTAAAAAAGATGGCCCATGGTATACGGTGAATATACCTAAAAACTAAAAATTGCATCTTGAAAGTTATAGGTACGAGTTACACGGTGGTACGGGGGCGTTAAAAGCTGGATTTTGCGTTAATTCAGAAATCCATATATACTACAAAACTTTCGTCTGAAGTTTTTTAATTGGTTAATTTTTGACTTCAGAAATACTTTGAGCAAAATATGAAGGAAAAAAAAACGTGGAAAAATTATCTAAGGAATAACAAAGTATTAAAATGAAGAGCAGCTGTCATAAGAATATTGAGAAATAAATCCATTTTTATTGAAATTGCAAATATGACCATGAGCAATGTTATAAGTAAAATTAAATGATAGTAAAATTAATTAAAATTTTAATTTAAAATAATGGTTATAAACAATAATTAATATTTAAAAATAAAGAAAAGAGAGAGAGAATAATTTATAAGCAATTGCATCACCCTGACAGATTTAACTCTGTTATTAAATTAATTTAATTACCTGTTTCATTGAAAATAAGAATCAAGAAGGAATACCTAACATTTAACATTTATTTTTCTCAACATTGAACCTGTTCAAATAGGAAAAATGTGTAAAATGAAAAGAAATCGTTGCATCAAATTAAAGTATACCCTTCCAACAGATTTTTTTTTGTCATCAAAGGAGAAATAAAATTACTATTTCTGGTTACTTATTGTCACAAGTATTATTAATTAACAACAATAGAGGAGAGAGAGAGAGAAAGAATATCAACACAGATATTTCCAACGCACATAAAATAATTTATCATTTAAATATGATTTCAATTAATTATTAATCTATGTATTTTGAATAATACTTTAATATATTTTTGCCATAGTGTTTTTTACAAATTTCATAATGTTTTTAAAAATAATTTATGGTTCAAAAATAAAAAATAAATATTTTGCCTGATGCTGTCTGCCGATATTTTTAGTTCAATAAAAAATAATCATGAAATTTTAACACAATGGCTATAAGAAACCACTTCATAATTTGATTAAATTTTTCGTTAAGTAATGCTGAGAAAGTGTAAATGATATTAATAAATATACATTTATGACGGACAACTATTTACAAGGGTGGACACAAAGTTAAAAAAATTACATAAAAGTACCGTCAATTCTATCACATCAATCGAGTGTTGAGCTCGTCATTTTCGTCTAACCTTTTCTCTGCTACGCCGAATACATATGTGAACCATTCCAGGCGTGCAAATGTTAGTTGCTAGTTATTAATGTTAGTTAGAAGGGGAGGGGAAATGCTTTAAGACCAAGATAACATTGGAAATTTAATGTATCTAAAACAGGGAGATCAAGATATTATAACTCCTGTTTTGCTTTTTTAATTATCCTTTTTTTTTACATTTTTTATTTTAGTCACTAACTTTGAATTAAAAGAATTTAAGAAACACTTCACAATATTTGTGTTGCCGTTGCTTGAGTTCGAATAAAAGCCAGAGATGGAGATAATACTAATGTCTATATTACAGAAAATATTTTATTTACAGTTAAAATTTACACTTACATTTAAGCAGTAATGCGGGTACATGAAAATTACACCTTTGAAGGTGCTGCGGATTGGTGCGGACAAAGATCTTGCGTCCGTCCGGTGCGCTTCCTGTTTACATAATGTCCCGGTGCGGGGGTCTGCAGTTTCAGTTAGGGTGGGAAGGCGGGAATGCACGGCGCGCTCAGTCACAAATAAGTGAGGAGGGAAGGAAACAATTTGCATCAGTAAACGGTTTCATATGATTACGAGTCACCCATCCCGTATAGTGGTTATCTTCTCTGAGTGCCGTGCCGTAGGGCCTGGGTTCAAATCCCGGAGAAATCATGGATGTTTGTAAATGTATAGTGCCTTTGCGGCTTGGGAGTACTTTAAATAGCCTTCCAGCCTCAAGTCCTCTCGTGAGGTTGGTGGAAGAGAAAGAGAGGTGGGAGGCCCCTGATCCACCCCCAGGGTGTTCTCCCTCAAAATTGGGGGGGGGGAGTGACTGATCTAAATCATTCTGTCACCTAAATGGTGCTCAAGGCTACGGTCAACGACATGTGTACATCTAGCCCCACGCCATGATGAATTGTGTGGCCCTGAATCTGACGCAGTCGAGATCAGGTGGCATAAGAAGCAACAACATATGATTACGAATAATGTAACAAACTTTTATGTCTTTATTAATACTGAGACATTACCACTGACAAAACAATGTGTTGATGTTGCAAAGAATATTCAACGAAGCCTATTGATCACCTCTTGAAAGAGTAAGAGCGTCATTGAATGGATTCCTGTTGATTGGTGTTTTTGCACCTACGTGATAAAAGAGCCATTGCTGATCTATGTTTGTTTTTCATTACAAAACAGTCAACCTGCAAATCGTACGAATATCTTTTGCTTGCAAGTTATGAAAAATTGTTCAAAATTAGTTCCTCCCATAAAATTGTCGCTACTCCACTGTTGTCTGTTATCACTAACCGTAACTGTTACAAAAAGAAAAATAATATCAATTCGTAGCTGTACGAAATTATTTCTCGTTTGCCGTATATTTAGTTCCTTGAGTTAAGGAATCTCCCACCCAATTTTTAATACATTGTCTTAAATAAAAGAATTTCTCAGAGCAATGGGTCATAACCTTGCCATTTAAAAAGGCTTGGAGGGCCGGAGGTTGAGTATCTCTGGTCTAAGTCACCTGCATCATATTTTTTGTCTTTTTCCTCCTCTGACGTCCGACTGTCTCATTGGAGCCAGGTGGCTCTGTTTCTTAGCCATCCTATCAATATGAATACAGTGCCATTAAATAAAAAGGAAATTCAGTGAACGCTCAAATCCAAACGCGCAGTCATGCTATTTCACCTAACTTTCGATACAACTTCTTCATACTTCAAAAATGAATTCAGATAATAATTTTTTAAAAAAATTGCTGCAGAACAATTTTTCTCCCTCAAATAATTCTGAGACACACGAATTTTGCATATTGACGGTGGTCATCAAACAATTTCTGAGCTCTTCATTCTTAAAGGTTGGTTGGTTTTAAGAATTGATTAACATCGCACTTTGAAGCTCATCGAGGATATTATCGATGGCATTACTAAAGAAGAAAATGAGTCCAGATCTTTTTCTAACGTCCTGAAGGTTCTAATAGCGTATTTCAGCCCCATTCTAAACACTCTTTTATAATCTTCACTTGTATGTAACGGAATCTTTGAATTCAATTTTACCCACTTTAAAAGGTCAGACTAGTTCTAAATTTTGCTCACGTGTCCAGGACCGATGACAATACAATAATTTAATGATTTTGTTCCATGGTCCTGATCAGGATCAACAGGATTAAAGATTTCCCATAATCAGATCCCATCCCACATCTGGCCATTAATTTCAGCTCTCATTTCCAGATTTGGTGACTAAAAGATTCAGTTACAACTTAGTTCGATTAGCTATAAAAGATTGTTTTTTACTTTTTTAAGAACTATAATTTATTATTATTTATTTATTACAAAAACTTGGTGAAAGATTAAATCTGCAAAAAGGTCAATGATACTTAATTTTAAAATCTAGACATCTTATCTTTCGAATAATAGGTCCTTCGAATTTAAGAAAGTCCTTCGTGAACTTAGTCTTAAATATTGATTAATGCACCATAGTAATACCTCGACTAACGCTAACCCGGAATTACGAGATTTTCAAATTTCGTCAATTCATCATTCGTTTGAGCGCTACACAACTTGATTACTAATTTCCCGTTTCCTGTTTAGCTAAATGTACATTTTTGAACGTATCGTGCTCAATCGATTCACGACAATAATAACTTATTTTGTGTTATTTATTTCATATCTACGGAATGTGAGTTTGTTATTACTTCTTTTAATTGTTTTATAACGTGTTTCGTACATGCTTTTTATCTAATCAAATTTGAAAGACGGTTGTGTCCTCCAAATGCAGGAGTCAGATGCAAGAGCAAAACATTGAACAATTTGAATCTTTCGACCGAGTTCATTCAAAAGATTGAAAGACGTTTGGGAATTTTACAGTAGGCCTCAGTTTAATTGAAGAAGTGTTACAAATTTTGGAAGCAATATACTCCAACGAAGAGAGTGTTTTTTCAGTAAAATAGGGAATTATTAGAAAGTTGCGAGGAAAATTTGCATAAAATATCTTTGAGTCGACAGACTATGTTAGATTTTATGAAATATTCTACATATAAATAATTTCGGTTTGCAATTTTGCATGTGGGCTCTCTAAGATTGTATTAAACATGTTTTTCTCTAAATTATTTTTTTCCTTCGTCTCCAGCCCCAACTAAAAATAATTTATATGCGAAATTACACGAATTACGCGAATTTGACTTACGCGGTTATCACTCACTTCCACCTATCACATTTGTTCTGGGTACTAAACTTTGAGAACATTGACAAAAGTCTTAATTCTAAATTGAAACTGTGTGAGGGTAAAAATATGTTTTATTAGATTATGTTCCATTGATTTCGAGAACACATTGCATATAACGATTGTCCATAATTAAACTAGAAATTTGTGAGCAATCTATAGCAAAAACTATACAGCGGAATTACATGAAAATTTTTGTAATGCAAAATCAAACGATGGCAATTTTATCGAGAAAGATAAAACCAAGAGTTTTAGAAACTTCCCCTAGGAGGCATATCATAGCTTTATTGAGAAAAATATAAATAATCTACAAAAATTAACAAAACATGTTCGATGTATTTTCCACCATTGTCTGCTACGATTTGGAAGCGGCAAGCAAGGGGATGTGATACAGTTACAGTGATTATACCGGATGGTGCTCCTCCACGCATCACCCGTTGTGTAAAACAAGTGTTCTGCCATCATCTCGGCGACGTCAGAATCATCAACCTGCTTTTTCATACAGCTTAACCTCCTAGATCCCCAAACTTGAATCCTTGCAACTTTTGGCTGTGGGTATACCTCAAGGCCGTGGTCTACTGTGATTCCATCCCAGTGCTATTCGACTTTAAGGAAAGCATAGAACGTCATATGCGTGACATTCCTCAGTTCAGGCTGCTTTCAACAGCCGAACATGAGATTTACACTTCCAGATGGTAGCAGATAATGACGGACCGCATATCGAGCACGCTTTGTAAACTTTTGAAGATTATTTATATGTTATCAATAAAGCTGTGATAGGCCACCTTGGGGTAGTTTTTGAAACTCACTTTTTATTTACTCTTGATAAAATTCCCATCTCTTCATTCTGGCATTACCCAATTTTTATACAATTCCGCTGAATAGTTTTTTGCTATAGACTGCTTGTAAATTTTAATTTTGATTGTGGACACTCTGTATGTCAAAAAAATGATTCTCAGTGTTGTAACGGAGAACATTAGGGTCCCGGTGCAATCTTATAAAGGTAGATCTTATAAAGGATTATGTACTTGGTGTCAGTGAGGCTTTGTACCTTCTTGAGTCCTAGCCCCATTCCCACGATGCGGAGCTCATGGAGGTGTACGTTACGCCATTACATAGATAAGCGGTGTTTTGAGGATTTTCTTGATTTGAGATTTCTTATTCAAAACTCGTAAGTAAAATTGCGTCTCAATATACTGGCATGCTGTATTTCCCCTGGATCGATCTTGGAATGCCTTATGGTACTGATATTTCGGTTACACACAAGTGTAGAGATTTATTCTTTAAAGTACTCTTGAGATAGACAAAAGAATCAGCATTAGTTTAAAATGATGACGCATAACTGTGTTCAAAATGACGGGCATACGGGTTTTTTTTTAAAGGTTTTTTTTTATTTAAAGTTAAACGCGTATATGCTCTGTAAAAAGTATGAAGCACTTTATTTACTGCAAATTTCCTTGTAAAATTCTTAACCAATGATTCGAAATCAAATTCATATTTTTTGAAGAGAGGCTACTCACTCGCATACTCATCTTAAGTTTTCTGGAATTATTACCACAAACCTGAAATTTGGGCAGCGTGTTCCTTTTGGCGAATAAAAATCCTCGTATGGTGGATTTGAAGATTGACTTCCATCAGGAGTTACAAGGGTGAAAAAGATAACATTACCCGCGTTTTTGAACAATTTGACCTACACATCAGAACTATGGCAAGCATCTTTCTTTTGTTGAGTAGATTTCCGCGATGAACGAGTTTGGTGGAAATCTACTCTCAAGTTAATTTGCAGGGATTCCGTTTTTTTATAGATAAAAAGAAAGAGTTCTTGCTTTTGAACTGAAAAGACCAACATACTTGAAATCAACTCCGAAGAAAGGTTATACAGGTGGAAAAGATCAATATACTTTCACCTTATAAATTCAAGTCTTTTCGTATTCAAATCAAGAAGCGAAAGTTTTAAGAATGTTTTACTGTAGAATCGCAACTTCAATGCTAGGAATTAGATACATACGACTTAAAAATAATATATAATTCAATGCATCATGAAATACGCTGCGAAGCAAGCCATGAATGGACAGTTTATTGTATTTTCACACTTTATTCCAATGCACTTTGCCTCGAAATATAGAGACTTGACTGTTACATAGGAGATAAGTATTCAATACTTTCTTTTATTCAAACAAACTTGCTAGAGAATGAATTTTAATGATAACTTTCCAATTTTTTTAAAAGACGTTTCAGATATGAATGATTCCAGCTGCTCAAGAAGCTTACAATACACCTTTTCAAATTTGTTTTCTATACAACTGCACGCTTATTTTCCATTTGAGATGTATGTAAAAGAATTATACCTAAATTCAATTGTTCATTCTGTTTTAGATTTATCTCTATGCATTCATGTTACTTCATTTCACATTTGATAGAATGTTATGCTGTTTCAAGAGTAAAATGTTCCGCAATTCTATTTCTTATTGTTCTTAGAGGTTCTTTAAAATACATTTGCGTGTTTTCCTGCAACAAAAGGAAATGTTTCATTGAAATAAAATGTACTTTAAAAAAGACTCGGAAATGTAGCTGTGCTGTACCATCATAATAAGGTATTGAGTTAGGAAACTACAAAAAAAAAAACCTATTTTTTCCCGAAATGAAGGAGCGAATTGAATCGTATACTCGTTTCTCTTGTAATCGATCGAACCGGTTCTTCTGAACTTGCTGATTTCAGAGCATAGGAAATAAGTTTTTTGTTTTTTCTTTATTTGTCAAAATTAGTTACTGCGAGAGCAGAGTGAACTGATACAGCAATATCTTACAAAAATTCCGTTTTATGTATGTACATCCTCCAGTGACACTTAGTTTTTACAACCTGAATAGCTAACTTAAGTACAATGACATGTTACGGAAGAATGCAGTGTCTTTAAAAATAACGCAAACAACAAAACAAATCATGATGCTTTAAAAGTTTCACTGTAAGTTAAGTAATTAAAGGCAAAATAAATTGGAAAAAAAACATAAATTTTGCAAAAAATACTCTAAATTCTAAGCTAGAGTGTTTTAGAGTGCTAGACTTATTTTCATGAAACGCATTATAGTGTTAAATGCTTTTGCTTTTGTTAAGTCTTGTTTTTATCGAAACATGCATCTTTCTTAGGCTTTGTTGTTTTCTAGTTTAATATAAATTTCAGTTTTACTCCTTGTCTGTGTCAGTTTCCCTTCTGTTTTACTTCTTAAATAATAGATTTTAAAGTTTTCTTTTCTTTTTTTCGATCTCATCCAATTTTTTAGCTATATAAAAATGTGTTTTCCTTATTTTTGATACAATTAAATTTAGAAAAATTATGTAGAGACAACAAGTTTTGTGGTTTTGTACCTTTTGTTTTCAATGCTTAATTTATTTTGTTCATATTGTTTCATACACTTTATAAAAACATTTAATCTTGTACAATGTGTTAGTACACGTAAGCAAATATTTTGTAAGAAAAATCGTTTTAACAAAGTTCATTTTTTAATGAGTATGTAATCATTTAAATATACCTCAGCTATCTAAATAAATTTTCTGTTTAATACATAGAAAAAGAACTTTTGCTGATTTTAGCAAAAAGGATTTAACGGACAAAAGTCTTGGATTCCCATGTCAATGAATGTTTCTTATTTAAAACTTAGTTTTCATTTAAATATGTGAAAGAACTAATAATTTAAGAATCGTTATTTTTGTAAAGCATACAAATTTTTTTAAATCACTGAATTCTTGGCATAATATTTTTTAAAATTAATTTCTGAGATTATTTTCACAAACAAAAATAGATTTATCCATACGAAATCATACGCAAAAACTAAATAAAAAATATTCAATGAGGGCAATTGAACAGTTGAAGCCTGTAGAAAAACTAGAGGAAAAAACTGATTATTCCGTGTAATATTAATTTAGGCTAAAAAAGTAATAAACATGCTCCAATTTAAACTATTTAATTTCCCTTGTATTCCAGAAATTTTTTAGTTCGAATATTTTAGAAACAATTAAAAATATCATTTAAATAGGCAGCTATGATAGTCAAGTTTGAACTTGAAAAAAATAGCAATTTAAACGTCTTACTTCCTGCTGTCGCTTAAATTTAAATACTTATTTAGTGTTTTCCTACTAATGCTTTTTCTTTCTCTTCCTTATGAAAAGAAAAAATATTCTCTTTTATCTTTGCTGTTTTATTTCTATTTCATTTTAAATTGCATTCGGTTGCTGAAAACGGTACTTACTAGGATAATTAACTCTTGGTTTGATTTTAAAAGTCAACACAACACACACACACACAAATCATACTAAAATTTATCCTTGCTTAGAGTTTCTTTTTAAATAATACACTTATCCTATATAACTATTGATATCTCTTATTTGCATAAAGTCAGTTTAAAATAAATCTACCGAATTGAATTTCAGAACTTTTAAATTTTATTTCTTCGATTTTTAAACTTTTTACATTACTGGAGTAAAACTATCAGTTGTAATGTTCTCGGTAACAGATTTTGAGATCCCCGAAAGTTTCAAAATAATATAAATATTAAACATGATAAAAAAGCAATATTTTACTTGCTAAATAGAACGATACAAGAGGGGGGGATGCTTTTTTTTACCCGGGAGCGGTCACACGGGGCAAAGAGTCACCCCAGGCTCACGAAATATTTAATTCCGAGAAAACTTTATTGGTTTCAAATGGCCTTGTCAGTATCGTACTATAGGACTGTTCTCATAGGAACTAAAATGTATTTGTCACATATCTCCCTCTTTTTTGAGATTAGTAAACGTTTATTACAATCTCTTGCATAATTTATATTCTTTCATTTGCAAATTTAGATTTAAATTGCGAGAGCTGAATATTAGAAGGAAATAATCGAAGTGCAGATTAATTTATTATTAGGGTGCAAAATTTATGTTATATTTTCATTCATGTACTTTTTACTTTCCAGAGTTCACTGTCCTAAAAAGTGAATATTTTT